>CAEFZX010001623.1:0-121408 GCA_903066825.1 Alfaro cultratus | reverse complement strand
ATTGCCTTTCAAGATGACATGTCTGTTCTTGGTGTTGGATTTTATCAAATAAATTTCCCCAAAAAATGCGACTTATATTCCGGTGCGACTTATATATGGATTTTTCTTCTTTATTATGCATTTTACGGCTGGTGCGACTTATACTCCGGAGCGACTTATACTCCGGAAAATACGGTAATTGGATTGAGGAATCGATTATTGAAATAATCATCAACTAATTTAGCAATCAATTAATTGTTAACTGGAGTAAACAGATGTTCTAAAAAGGCAATTTGATGAAAAAAAACAACAACATCCAGAACAGCAATTAAGCCAAAACTATTCAAAATATATATTTTCCATTTAAGATAAAAATGTCTATTTTTTTTAAGCTAAAGCATAGTTTTAGTTTCACCCCGTCCAAATAAACTAAAGAAATGCGTCACTGCATTTTAAGCAATAACATTTATTTTCTTATTTAAAAAAGGTCCTGAATTATTTATTTACATTGTAAAATTTGTGAAACAAAAAATCAGTAGAAAGTGTCACTTTCTTATCCGATTAATCGATTAATCAGAACAAATGATTACTAAAATAAGCTGCAGCCCTAATAAAGTAAAATCTCACGCAGACATATTACGAGTCCACAAGGTGTAAAATAATAAAAATACTTCTTGTGATGTCATTCTGGTCAATGAGATTTGAAATTGCATTTCTTTGCTCGCCTGCCTTTGACTACGCTTCAAAACAAGGCCAAGCGGCAGAGAAAGGCACATGGAAGAGCCTGCTAATGCTCCAGCTTCAGCTCTATGAGTCAACAGCCGGTTCAAGAGCTCTTATGCACAAGATTATTCACCTCCTGCACCATCAGTTGCCATGGAAGCAGGTTAATCTAATCTAAAGTGTGAGTAAGTGCATGGCAGAGCCCTATTAGTATGCATTTGTAGGAAGGATAGACATATATACTGGTTCATTACGCAGAAAAAAAATTTAAAAATCAGGTTTTTAACTTACATGAGAAGCGACGGATTGTTTAACGCAGCATGGAGAAGCTTAAACGAACTTACCTATAAAGGTCTGCTGCGTCTGCGTGTTTCCCCCGATGCGCGGGGAGCAGGAGTGTGGATAACTGGATCCATTGGCCCCCATCCTTATGTCTCTTCACTTGTTGTTTGGGGGGCCCCCCTGGTGCTGAGTCATCCTGCTCGGTCCTCAGCTGTGGGGTCGGGCATGGACCTCCTGAAGCCTCCTCCGAGCCCCAGGCCCCGGCCGCTGAACCCCGAAAAAATGGAGGAAAGAGAACAGACAGAAAGTTAAAGTCAAACTGTGTCTAGCATCTCAATTCAATAAAATTTTTGGTTTAATTTTTGGCATATCTGGATTTGTTTTCCACCAATGCACTCCTTCCACAGTTCAGAGTGAATCACGTTGTTTGATATCAGGTAAACTTTACGATGAAATATTAGGGCCAGATTTCCTTTTTTTCAATATTACAAAAATACAGTCAAACCATTAGGAGAATGAAAATTCATTTCAATTTCAAACTTTGTTTTTAGCTTCAAAATAATTTTTAGAATTTATTTGTTTTTTATTTGAACAAAGTTTTTCTAATCAGTCATTTGTGATTTCTTTTTAGAAAAGAAAGTGAGAGAAAGAAAGAAAATCAGATTTTGTATGAAACTAATGATATATTTTTATTTGAACGCCCGGCGGCGCCAGCGTTGACGAGGCTGAACAGAGAAACACCTAATTACATCCATCACCTCCTTTCAGCCACATTGATTTTACTGCAGTGATCAATCATAGCCATCCTGGCTGTTTCAACGGCCTGTGTGGATTAAAAAAAGACGTTCTGAGGTTTTTACTTCAGGGAGTTTTCCTTCTAAGATCTTCGTGTTCAGGCTTTTATCTGCAATCTTCAACAGAGACTTCCTCTTCCTCCCCTCAGGAAGCTGATTGCCAGTCAACAACAAATCTAATGCAGATGTAGCTTGGCTTCAACACTAAATCAAACAGATATACAAACACAGGACATTCCAGGCCTATGCCTATTACATGGTAATGGTGGAGAATGAATTTAGAGAATCAGAATTAATATTTCAGGTAATTTGAAAATGTTTTTAATGTAACAAGGCGACAGGACGGGTATTGGAGTCTGCCACCAGCAGTTGGGTGATGGATTAATTCAGCAGCACCTATAGAGAAGTGGAGACAGATCTAAATACAGCCTTTAGCTCTGACTGCAGGTAGGTGGAGAAAATGAATAGTATGTGATGTCAACCTACTCGTTAACAAACGAATCAACTGGGACCAGACTGGACTTTTTATTTTATTCTATTTTATTAACAAATGACAATGAATGAACCAAGGCTTTATTGATGACATCATGATTTATAGTCTTAAATAAAAGCAGATTTTATTGTAGGAAGTTGTTGGCATTCATCTACAGTTCCAGTAAAAGTTTCCATCCACTTATCATCTGCATGACGAGTGATTATCTTTGGGGGGGTGTTGTGATTATTTGAAATCCTCATTTTTGACAGCGCAACAAGCAACTGATAAGTTCACAAACTGAAGAATTTACAAAATTATAGGCTCGAATATATATAACTACATGCACTAATATTTGGTTAAACTTCCCTCAGTAAGTAGCAGAGAAACACAAACAATGACGTGCGTTTAGAATCCTGTTGGAAATCGCAGAAGTGTCCAATGTTGAGAGGACGACTTCTGACCAGAACGAACTAACCTACTAATGAACCAATGAACAAATGAAATGAACAAATAAATTAATGAACGAACAAATGAATGAACCAATGAACAAAACAAACCAATGTAGTAGTGAACCAATGAATGAATGAACCAATGAACAAAACAAACCAACATACTAATGAACCAACAAATGAATCAATGAATGAATGAACCAATGAACAAAACAAACCAACATACTAATGAACCAACAAATGAACCAATGAATGAATGAACCAATGAAGAAAACCAACCAGCAAATGAACAAATAAATGAATGAACGAACAAATGAATGAACCAATGAACAAAACAAACCAATGTAGTAGTGAACCAATGAATGAATGAACCAATGAACAAAACAAACCAACATACTAATGAACCAACAAATGAATCAATGAATGAATGAACCAATGAACAAAACCAACCAACAAATGCACAAATAAATTAATGAACGAACAAATGAATGAACCAATGAACAAAACAAACCAATGTACTAATGAACCAACAAATGAACCAATGAATGAATGAACCAATGAACAAATAAATTAATGAACAAACAAATGAATGAACCAATGAACAAAACCAACCAACAAATGAACAAATAAATTAATGAACGAATAAATAAATGAACCAATGAAGAAAACCAACCAACAAATGAACAAATAAATGAATGAACGAACAAATGAATGAACCAATGAACAAAACAAACCAATGTAGTAGTGAACCAATGAATGAATGAACCAATGAACAAAACAAACCAACATACTAATGAACCAACAAATGAATCAATGAATGAATGAACCAATGAACAAAACCAACCAACAAATGCACAAATAAATTAATGAACGAACAAATGAATGAACCAATGAACAAAACAACCAATGTACTAACGAACAAATGAATGAACCAATGAACAAATAAATTAATGAACGAACAAATGAATGAACCAATGAACAAAACAAACCAACAAATGAACAAATAAATTAATGAACAAACAAATGAATGAACCAATGAACAAAACCAACCAACAAATGAACAAATAAATTAATAAAAGAACTAATGAATGAACCAATGAACAAAACCAACCAACAAATGAACAAATAAATTAATGAAAGAACTAATGAATGAACCAATGAACAAAACCAACCAACAAATGAACAAATAAATTAATGAAAGAACAAATGAAAGAACCAATGAACAAAACAAACCAATGTACTAATGAACCAACAAATGAACCAATGAATGAAAGAACCAATGAACAAAACAAACCAACAAATGAACAAATAGATTAATAAAAGAACAAATGAATGAATGAATGAACCAACAAATGAACAAAACAAATGCACCAATTAACAAATTATAACTGCTAACAAAACTCACCCAACTTTTATCAACTGATCCACTTTCTTTCTATATGTAGCAAAATTTCAGACAAAAAAATGTAGAAAATAGCAGAAAAATACCAAAAACACAATTTCCAATCATACTGTCAGTTCTATTTAACAACAGTTGAAATTTATCATAATAAATCTAAATTCTTACTATGATAAGAAATCTTTCACAATAAGTCATAAGCGATACCATAAATGCCCACCAAATTCAGGCCTCCATAAAGAGCTGTTGGTCGTGTTTTGCTCCTAACAGAGCTGGTTTAGTGTTGCAGACACAGTTTGAGCTGGACTATGCGTCCCTAATGAGAGGTGACATGAGACACTCCCTGCCCCCTCCCACCTTGTATCAGCATTTCCCTTTTCTTCCTGTTTTAAAACACATTGAATGGCTTACAGAACCAAAACACAGACTACAACTGGATCTACCTGAAAATGCATGACATAAGGAGAGGATTCATTATTCAAATGACTCGCTGGGGCCCATCAATCATTAATGAGGATTTTCTCATCATGGCGAGAGAAAATGGAAGCTGGAAGTATCTTTAGAACCTGAGAAATCAATTAGCAAAAAAAAAATAGCACATCTTCAGTGTTCATTCATGAGCAGCTCATTCAGTTAAACATTGTTGGAGTGTAAATTAACAGTTTAGCTGCATCAAAACCTGTAACATGACCTGTGAGATGTGGGCATTGTGTGCTTCGCAAAGCCAGCTGGACAGAAATAGTGAGTAATTATAGACGGTTTGACTCGGGAGATATTTGATACGATCAGATGTGCTCCAAAACGAGGTCATAAAACAGAGCGGCGCAGGGAAACCAGAACTTTCTAACAAAGAGCGACCTCCAAAGCTGTGACGTGTCGATGCACACATCATCACACTGCAGGAGAGGACTGCAGGTGGATGGGAAAACAGTTCACACCGTTCCCTGAGGAAGCAGGATGACTGCAGGGACGGCAGCGACAGGCTGCCCCAATCAACTAAATCAGTTTCTCATTAGGCTGATTACAGGACCGACCAAAGGAGGCACGAAAAACAAAAAATAAAATCAGAAAAGACTGTAAATAAAAGGCTGAAACGATTAATCATATTAATCGTAATTAATCAACTATTAAAATAATCAAACAAACTTGTTTTTTAATCAAATTACTTTGATTTCTAATCAGTTTAATTATAATAGTGATAAATCAGATTAATCATGATCAATCATTAATTGTGATTAATAAGATCAATAGTGATTAACAACGATTCATCGGATTAATTGCAATTAATCTGATTTATCACGAGTAATCAGAGTAATTATGATCAGTCATTGAAACAATCAACTATTTTTTTTTACCTTCATTTATTTATAATGTCTCATTGAGGTCTAAGAACTCATTTCCAAGACCGAACAGTTTTTGATAAAACTAATACAGTGATCGATTAATCGTTAACTGTAGGATACACACTGAAATAAAAAGGTAATTTGCTGAAAACCCCCCCCAACATATTCAGAGCAGTAATTATGCCAAAACTGTACAAAGTATAGACACACTTTGCATTTAAGATAAAATAACGCCTTTGTCTGCAAATATGTTTTATCAAAAACTCCTCAAGTGGCATATTTTTAGTTTCACCTGTCAAATTCCCTACAGAAATGCCATTTTATTGCACGTTAGGCAATAAAATGTTTATTTTCTTATTTAAAAAATGTAGTGGACTATTTATTTGAATCTATTTAATCTTTTAATGTATTTTCAATACTCTAAAAAACACCTATGTGGTTTGAATGTGCCCATTTTTTAAATCTGATTAATTAATTACTCGTCAGAATAACTGATGACTATAATAACAGTAAGTTGCAGACTGAATAGGGACAATGAAATGGTAAAATCTATTTAAGTCTTTGATGACTCATGGAGAACAATTAACAATACAAACTGCTCCTCTGCACAGTTCCCCTTTCAACGTCGACAGTCAGCTGGTCGCGTTTAGCTCTGGAGGCCACGAAACAAAAACAAAAACATTGTTCTACCAATATTTTGTTTTTAGGATTTTCTGGATTAAAAATGAATGAATTCAGGGAATAGCATTGTTTGGTTCTCCATTCAACCAGTCAGAGAAAGGAGCATCCAAACCAAAGTCCAGCCGTTTCAGATACTCAGAGTTTACTTCCTTTAACTTCATGCCAAGTTTTGGTTTTTGAGGATAAAACTTCAACAATTAAAATCATCTAAAGATCAATGCAACAGCATTTAACCTGTTCAACTAAGAACATTTCACAGAGGATCTGAAACAATGGCCGAGAGTGGATCCACAATTTCAGAGAGATTACTGCAGGATTATCACAGCCTGCATATGGCTCCTCACTATCTTAAGATAACTGCTCCTCAGAGAATCCAATTAAAGGCCTATGTAAATATACTTTTATTTAATTAACATATGACAGACAAGAGAGCTCTGAAGACCAGTGAGGGAAGCAGAAAAGGTCAGAGAAGTGTCCAAACTTTTTATTTCAGAGCAGCATTGATGGAAATTGTCATTAATGTTTGAAAATAATAAATAATAATAAAGAGTCCCGATCAGTCCTCAGTCCTCAATCCTCATCCAGAGCTGTAGGGTTCAAACTAACCATTAACCTGGTAAGTAAGTGATCTTTTTTTAAAATGGCACATTCTGCAGATTTTTTATTAACCACATAATCTTTTTTTAATACAATATTAGAAATACAATAAAATATGCAAATAAACATTAAAAATGTGTTATTACATAAAATGCAACACCATAAGGTTAATCTAGTGATTATTTTGTAGATTAACTGATTAATGATTCAAAAGCAAAATGTTCTTAATAGATTTATTTTTACAAAATATGAAGCAGCTGAAGATAAAACTATGCAAGTTGAGTAGTTCTAGGTAAACATATTTACAGAAAAGCTTTGTTTTCAATTTTAAATGCAAAATGTATGTATTTTTAGAACAACTTTGACTTAATTCATCGGTATCCAAACTTTTTGCTATTAGGGCCCAAATTGTCAAACTGAGAGAACCAAAGGGGAAGTATTGTTTTCTTAATTAAGACTAATATTTAGCTGAAGTCATTTGCTGTTTTTATCTCTTCAGTGATATACTAAATAGTGTCTCCTACCTAAAAAAAAAACTTAAGACAATTTTATTGGTCTGTAAAAATCTCTCCCGATACTTGCAAACCGAGGGGCCAAACAAAATTCTCCAGAGGGCCACAAATGGCCCCTGGGCCACACTTTGGACATCCCTCCATTAATTATTGCTCTGAATGTGCTGTTCTTTCAGCCTTTTTTGAGTCTGTATACTCCAGTTAATGGTTAATCGATTACTAAATTAGTTAATTATTTCAATAATTGATTAATCACGATTAATCGTCTCAGTCCGAGTACTCCCCAGTCATTCCTAAGCATTTTTAGTTTCCTCAGACCCTGTCAGTCCTTCTCAAATGTCGTCAAACGACCTTTGACCTCTTTAGACCTGCAGTCTTCGTCAGTCTACCTCTTCAAGTCCCTTTTTGTCCCCATCAGAAAGGGTCAGTTGTCCCTCTCAGGACTCTCTAGTCTCCCTCTTCCGTCCTCCTCAACACTCTTCAGTCCCCCCCGGTCCAGTTCGTCCTGTCTCAGTCCTCCTGACACTTCCTCGGTTCTGTTCGGTCCTCCTCGGACCACCTAAGTCCCCCTTCAGTGTAATTAGCAGCAGCTAGCTTAGCTATCTGTGGCTTTAACTCTTCGGTGTTTTCCTGGCAGCGGAGGAACATCTGTTGAGCAGAAACCGTTCGGATCGTATTTACCTGGAACTTCAGAGCTTCCTGTCCATAGTTTGCCCCCGGATCACAGCGCAGTTCAGTCCGGTCCAAGTTGTCTGATCAGCAGAGGAAGGGAGGAAAAAAAGCTGCTCAGCTCCTTCTTTCTCCAACTCTGCTCATTACGCTCCGATCGACGTCAGCCACCAAATTAAACCGTGAAAATGCGAAACCTTTTCCACTTCCGTCGACTTCCCCTCATTTCTCAGAATCTATCTCCACCTAAAACTGAACTAAAGCTTTATTTAGTCTCGGTTCGGCTCGGTATTTCCCCCACAACGCCTTGTTGGGTGGTTTTTACGGCCTATCCCGAAGCCAACGAGTCCAAGCTGGCTAAAATGAAATCACAACTTCCGGTTCAGCGTTTCAAAATAAAACCTGTTAGCCGTGAATAGTCGGCAACTATCTATGAACGCTAGCCGAATATTAAACATCTACAGTTAACCTCAATACATTTCTAGTTTTGATACAGATAGTACATTTTAAATGTTAACGGATTAACATTTGGGTGTGTCTATTCTTAACTCCGGAAGTGAGATGAAAGCTCCGCTAACTTGACCGCTTCTTTCGCTCTACTTGCAGAAAGGAACATAGCAGATTGGGCAATTTTTCATTTGAGAGCGCCCTCTAGCGATTCTTTACATAAATTAACAGTGGAGAAAAACTACAAGACTAATTTATGTATTTATACGCATGTATTGCGTATAAAATATATAGTGATTTTATATTATTAAAAATTAAAATGAACACTTTCTACCTAACATATAAGTATGATAGTAGCGATTTAATGTGTTGAAAACATTATTTAACTGATTTATCTGCCACTGCAGATAATTTTTTCGCATCCTGATGAGGGCGCCAGAGTACACCTAATGGACTGAGGTTAAATTTCTGCTAATCAATAGAGAAATCAAGATGGAGGTTTGTGTAACTAACTTGTGTAAAGCGACCCTGGGTTAGCACTGGAGGTGGTTTACTGTTGAAAACAACAGAAAAGGACAAAACAATAAATTTTTTCAGGTATCTTTGGTAAGCAGACATTTAAATATAGATTGAATTAGTTTGTAACTTGCAGCAGCGTATGTAGAGATGCATGATTTTCTTGAATGAGAAGAATCTGATTTGGCAACTAATTGATTTTTTTCTTATGATGAAGTGACAAGTCATGCAATTATCACGTTTTATTGCTTTGTCTGATTAGCACTGATTGCAAGGACAGTCAACAATTAAACCATTCTCTTATTCTGTGTTACACTTAGGGTTTTATTTAAAGCCAAATTAGAACATATGTTGTGCTTTTCCTGCAGCCACACAAACTAGGCCACTGGTTCTGCCTTAATGAAGCTTTTTCCTGTTATTTTAAGTGTTTTTGGTTCATGGAAGTGACTCCTCCTCGATGAACGATGGGAACTTGTTAAAGTTGATCCTATCTACTTGTACCTCAGGGGACGTGGAGGGGGGTTCGTGCAGAAACATTCCCTTTAAGTTAAAGACACGGACTGAGAGGCGAAGCAGGAAGGATGTCTTCGATCTTCAGGAGAGCTGCACTGACCAGGCTGCTCTTCATGAAAACTGTTCAGCAAAACCAAAGGGAAACCATCTACAGCAAACCACCAAAGGAAAAGATCGGCCCAGTGGTAGGACTGACTATTTGTTTTCCATTTTGAGCAAATCTGTTTATAATAATGTTCTAGGAATGTATGAGAGCAACTTATGGCTATTCTAGACAGAAAAAAAAATGAAAGAAGGAATAAATTTCAGCCAAAAACTCTGAAATTCAGAGATTAATCTCAGAAATTTTCTAGAAAAAATGTTGGAACTTTCTGAGCTTCAAAAGTTTACATTTGCTATAAAAAAGATTTACATTTTGGGGTTAATTTCAGAAATTTTCCAGAAAAAACAATAAATTTAATTAATTTATTAATTAAAGTTGAAAAATTGTGAGAAAAAAAATCAGAAATTTTTAGATTAACCTCAGAAATTTTCTACAAAAATCAATAAAATTTATAAGCTCCAAAAGTAAAAATGGGCTAGAGGGAAAAAACCCCCCAAAAACAAAGATTAAGTTCAGATTTTTTTTTTTTTTTTTACAGAAAAAACAAGAAAGTTTCTGAGCTCCAAAAGTTGAAATTTTGGAGCTAAAAAATTCTCAGAACTTTTTGAGAAAATACTTGGAATTTTCTGAGTGTCAAAAGATACAAATTTATGAGAAAAAGAAATCTGATTTTTTTTAAAATTAATTTCAGAAGTGTTCTGAAATTTTGAGTTTCAAAAGTTTAAATTTGTTTTTACCTATGAAACGCAGAAATATCCATGTTTTTCTAGAACATTTTTGATATTAGTCTGAAAATGTCTCCGTTTTTTGGCAGTAATGTACTCCCTTTTTCTACCTAACTGAGCCCTAATCCACTGTGGTAGAAATATGATCTGTAATATGGTAGTTTTCATGTAAATTAACATGAAACATTATTAAATTAACCACGTTTAAGATCCACTGGACCTTCAAACGTGTTTCAGGAGAGCAGAACCTCTTCTGAGTCACTTTATTGGCTGTAATGCGATGAACTCAAGCGGACACTGCGCTCTCCTCTGCAGAGTGGGGGAGATGTTTTATTCATTCTGCAGGCTTTGGCCTCTGAAAAGGGATCCGATGATACGACTGCAGCACAGCAGCAAACATTTACGCCACTATAAACCTGCTGATCTGTCCTCTGGGACCGGCTTTTATAACCGGTTAGGAATACCAGAGCAGAGAGGGAAATTTCATGGAAGGACGACATATAACTGTGCATGTGGTTATGAGGTGTGAAGACACACAGAAAAATACAAACTTTTACCAAAGATTTTGGTCTAGTCTCTAGAGAAAGCCTCAAACATCTTATTACAAAAAACTAACTTGCAAGTAAGTTTTCATCAAGATATAGGAGCTTGTTTGGTCAATTATTCCTTAATATTGATGTAAAAAGTTCTGGTACCACTGACAGATTGTTTCACTTTTACGAAAAAAAGTTCTAGTTATAAGTGAAATAATCTTACTTATAACTAGAACTTTTCATCAATATTAAGGAATAATTGACTTAAAACAAACTACTATATCTTGATGAAAAGTTATTTGTAAGTTAGTTTTAGGGAACAAAGATATTTGCACTAAAACTTGATTAACATACTTGTGTTCATGTAACAAAGGTCCTGCACTGCAAAAACACAACATTTTACCAGGTATTTTGGTTTGTTTCCAGTGTAAATATATTAATACACTTAAACTAACTTACAAACAACTTTTCAGACGCCTATAGCAGCTTGTTTTAAGTCAATAATTCCTTAATATTGATGAAAAAGTTCTGGTTCCACTGGCAGATTATTTAACTTTTAGGGAAAATCTCTTGTTTAAAGTGAAACAGTCAGCAAGTGGAAGTATACTTTAAAAAAAAAAAAAAAAAAAAAAATCAATATTAAGGAATAATTATCTTAAAACAAGCTCCTATTTCTTGCTGAAAAATAATTTGTAAGTTAGTTTTGTCTCATTTCAAGTGTAATAAGATATTTACACAACAAACTAAACCAAATTACCTGATTTAGTTTGTTCTACATACTTTTTTGAGACATTAAATCACAATGAGTCACATATATAATTACTATTATGCAGTTTTAAATGTTTATCACACAAGAAATGGACAAAACTTCAGATTATGTCTGTGCCTGTGTTACAGCAGTCTGCCTTTGCCCTGTGTGTGTTTGGGGCGGCCCTGTTGGCGCCGGCTGGATGGATTCTGCATCACGTCCCAGAATACCGGAAGAGATCGACTCCCTGACATCCGGAGGAAACCAAATAAACATCAAATTATTCTGATTTAAACAGACTCTCTGTTTAATCTGTTTCAAATCTCTCATTTTAAGTTACTGCTTTTCAGGACTTTTATTTGTGCAAGGTGGTTAAAAAATAAACTTTACTTACACAGATTCAGACAGAAGCTTGCTAAAGTTTTTTATTTACACGTTATGGAAATTTTGTGTTGTTTAATTTGACATTTAGTCGTGTCTAGTCAAAGTATAGTTCTAGAAATCTAGAATGTAATTACGGATAGTCAGAAGAAACATATTTTATGATAAAACTGCCTTCCATAAGTCACCAGTTCTAACATTTTTCCTTTTGTGGTTCACAGGTTGGACATTTTTTCATAACCTGTGAATTTACTTTTCATTCGCTCCATAAATGTGTTTTATTTCACCCAATATCGAACATCGCTCCTGGATTACATGTCTTTACTTTAAGCTTTACAGCTTTCTGGATCATTTTAAATGTTTTTATGAGATGTGAGCAGAAAATCATCATCATGCAGAGAAATAAAGATTTAAAAACATGAATATGTGCGAAATATATTTATGTAATAAATTCAGGCCTATCTGTCTGTCTATGTTAGAAATAATTCATATTTTTGAGGTTATAATTGATTTCCAAACTGTAATTTTTGATGCTTTATTTGTTGCTTCTTCCTTACTGAGCGGCTTTTCAGGGCCTGTGGAAGCAGGATTCGTTTCTCTCATTGTTCCATCATCTTCATCTTTTTATTAGGTTTTTCAGTTCATAGACAGATTCCACACTAAAACCCGTCTCAGAAACTTGTCTTCTTTGCGTTATTTGAGCTCTGAAAGCGCCGCTTTGCGTGTTTCTCGTTATTTTGACCGTTTCTCGTTTTCTGCTAATAAATATTACATTTTTGCTTGGAGTTTCAGAGACATGTTGTCAGTAGTTCATAGAATAAAAGAATAATGTTCATTTTACTCAAACATAAACCTATAAAAAGTGAAATCACAAACAGATCATTTTTTTCCAGAGGTATATATCTGCAAACAATCGTCAACTGGAAATTGTTCTCAAAAATATACCAGATTTGTGGAAATCTACAACTTTCTTTGTGATATTTGCCTTAATTTTTAAAAAATGTTTAAATCACAATGAAGGAGTTTCAGACCTTAAAACAACAATTTGCAACAATAAGAATATCTGCAGATATTAAAAAAGCCTCATAATGTTGGTGTGAGAATAAAGCAGGTAAAAAACCATCTGTTGCATGTTTATTCCTCTTAATCTGTTGCAAATCCTGACGTGTCCTGCGGGTTATTTTAATGTAAATAAGCGTCAGGGTTTTCCTTCCTGTTTTCAGCTCACTGGGTTGTTCGGATTCTTGAATGACAATTTGTCAAATCCGGATCAGTCCATTTGGAAAGGGATGCAGAGCCAGAACCCAGCCAGCATTCCCCTTCATACCAGCAGAATAAAAATAAAAAAACATCCCCGGGATGGAAACTTGGGCCATAAAACGGGTTCTGGTTTGATTTTGGTTAAATGTGGATGTGTAAAACCGACGCAGCGCAGCGCTTTGTCCGCGGCGCAGATGGTCCAATCAGACGGAGCCTGGCTGGAGGAAAGGGCGCACGCATCCAGTGAGGGAAACACATCACCGGGAGGGACACTGAACACCAAAACCCCCGACAGCCCGGGTTTATGTCTCCCGAAGTGTCTGCGAAATGTCCACGAAGGCAGAGCAGTGTGAGTACCGGAGCGTGTGCGTGTTTCCACCCCCACTCCCCTCCCTGTTGGTTCTGGAGAAATGTGATTTTTAAAAAAATTAAATTTAACCAAGAAAGCGACATGAGGGGGATTTGGGAGATGTCCTTGGTGATGAAGGCGTCCCCTCACTGCGGAGGATGAGGAGGATGATGGTGATGATGCTGGTCGCTGTGTTTCGTTTCCGTGTGAATGATTGACGTGTCTGCGTGGCGTGAGGATGCTCTCAAGGTCGAGATGAAAGGTTCGGTTCTGACAGGATCAGATGGTGGGATTCTGGTCCCTCACTGTTTAAATCTGTTGCTGCAGAGATTTTCCCTTCATTTTAAACAGGTTGCAGCCGTAGAAGCAGGAAACCTGCATGGGTCAGACGTTGCGCCTTAAAGTTGTCTGTTGCTTTAAAAAAAGAATCCTGTTGCTGTGGTTTTACTAAAATGTCCCAAAATAATGTTGATTAAGACCTTAAAGGTCAGTGGTTCTGTTACATATTTATATACAGAGTATAAAAAGATAAATAATATATTTTTTTCTTGCTGTCTGACATTAAATCAGAGTTAATATTTAGAGTTTTAGGTCAGCTAGGATTTTTAAAATTATTTTTATTTGATAAATGCCAGAATAAAAGGAGACAGACAGAAATTTTATGTTTTTAACTCATATTTTGTTGCTGTGTTTATAATGTTTTATCAAAACAGGTCTCTCTTATAAATTATAAGTTGATGTTAATGAAACAATAAATGTAAAAAAAAAAAAAGTGTTAATAATTATGAGTCATATCTTTATAAATTAACCTTTGGATTATTAGTGAAATCCCAAACTATGATGTCTCACATTTCAAAGTTGATGCTTTTTAGTGTGACAAAATTGAAAATTAAAAAATAAATCACACCAGATATCCAGAGATAAACATATTTAGGTGTGAATTGTGTTAATTTACTCCAGAAAAAAAGCAAAAAGTCTTGTGAAAATGTTAGCTGAAGCTGCTAAAAGAGTGAAGCAAATAATGTTTTAACTTGGACTAAAAAAAACCACTCAGTGAGGAAGAAGCCATTACTTGAAAAGCAATATTAAAAACCCAAATTAGAGGACAGGAAATACACATCTGGGAGAAAAATCCTTCCACACTGGAACTGGAAGACAATTTGATCCAAAATAAATAAAAAGACAAAATAACCAATAAATTGGATACTTAAGTCTCTGTGATAAAAAAAATAAAATAATTATCCTAAAAATTGGGGCTTATTGAGACCAGAGTGAAGCTTTTTGTCATCCAGTCTTAGATAGAAAACAAAAGTCAAGAAGAAAAAGCAACCATGTAAATAATTATTGAGCTTGCTTTAATTGATCATTAAATTACTTGGCCTAGTGGAAGCATCATGTTCGTCTAAACATCTAAAAATCTGGTTTGGATACAAATCCATCTTCCAGATCGACAGAGACGCCTAATCATTGTCATGAGGTCCGGTGTGAGGTGGTGAGGCAGGACGCAGTGGACCCAGGATGAGTTGAATAAATGATGATTTAATGATGAGAATAAGCACAAAAACAATCCAAAAGTCCAAAATCCAGGCGGCACAGCTGAGCAGAAGGCTAAAGCTCAATACTGGCAAAAACCACTGGACAGCAAGGCAGAATCGACAGACTGGTACACACATACGACCAGGACCCAACGAGGACACAGTGACACAGGTGACATTAAATACACAGGAGGTAATCAGGGAACGAGACACACCTGGGAACAATCAAGGGGTAGACAGGACAACAGAAACTCAAAATAAACACAGAAAAACTTAAATCAACAGAGAGAAAACCAAACCCTAACAATCGTAGCATAAAATTAGCTACAAACTGACTTAATGCCAGAAAAGTTAGTGCTTTGTTGCGTCCGTCACAAAGTCTGAGACGAATAGAAGAACGGTGGGAAGAGATGAAAAGATGTGCGAGTAAAGAGGCCTTGACCAGCTGCACCAGTTCTGTTGGGAGGAAAGTTACTGCAAACTATTATGACAAACATGTGGAAGGAAAACAGAATGTTTGACCCAAGTTATATGGTTTAAATTAAACATTAAGACATGTGTAAACCTCTGAGTTTCAAGAAAGTTAACTCTCTCTCGTATTATTCTGGCATTCAGATAACAGAAATTATTTTGGGAATCCTAAATGACCTAAAGCGAGAAAAATCAAATCTGATTTAAAGCCAGAATGTAAGAAAAACTGTTAGGTTTGTTTTCATACAGTGCAGGGATGCAACTATTCTGAGGATTAATCGATTAATCAGATATTCTGATCCAATATTAGAAAAACAATAAAAGATGCAAATAAACTATTTAATTCCTTTTTTTAATTTTGAAAATGAGCAATTTATTTCCTAAAATACAATAGCAGTGCATTTCATCAGTGAACGTTTGATCGTTTGTAGCAAAGGATGCATCTGCAGCTAAAAATGTAAAAAGGTCAACTTTTTCTGCTTCATTTAGCACATTTGTAAATTTATTTAGACAAATCTTTTCATCTTAAATGTAAAATGTGTATTTTTTGTAAAGCTTTGGATTAATTTTTGCTCTGAGTGTGTTGTTCTTCTTCCAGCAAATGGCCCTTCTTAGTTAACGTTTAATCGATAACTAAATTAGTTAATTATTATTTTAATAATTAAATCTTCACGATTAATCATTTCAGCCCTAATACAGTGTATATAAATACCTGGTTGCTTCTGTGATTTAATCTCTTAGGCAGAGTTATGGCAGGGCTGGCAGGCTTTACTTTCAGGGTTGGTCATTTACAGGTCAGAGAGTAAAAGTCTCTACTGAAGCAACAGAAACCGGGTCAGCATGTCTCGGCTCCAACTCTGTTTATATTTCAAAAACAACAAAGTCCCATAAACACCACAGGGAGCAGAAGAATACAGGCAGCCAGCTGGGCTCAGTGCTGAAATGTCCCACAGTGTCATGTGTTAAAAGCTCCTTCCCACGTTCACACAGACCAGATTTTCCCAGCCAGTATTGGGACTTGAACCAGCAGCCTTTTGACTATGAGCTTGCAGGCTGCTGCTGCTGCCTCCTCTAGGGATTGCAGTGACCTTGCTGCAGCACGTTAAAGGTCAGCTGGTGCAGCCATGGGAACAGAGAAACGCTTTAAATGTAATTAAAACATCCATGTTGTGAACTGCAGAGCTCCAAAGGTGGATCCCTGCCAGACAACAGCAGAAAATCTACATTTTAGCCGCGTGCCAAAAAACCTCAACGTAAAATCAAGCAAATAACGTTGCACAATTTTGTTTGTTTTAATTTTTTTTTTCTAAGTGGATATTTATTGTCAGTTCAAAACTTGGAAGGGACTTTTACGCCAATGTATTAGTAAGTAAATTAAAATAAAAGGCGGCATAAATTTCCACCAAAAACGTAAGAAATTTAGTGATTTATCTCAAATAGTTTTGAGTTCCAAAAGTAAGAAATGTTCAACATTTAAAACACAGAAATTTCCAAAAAGTTTTGTAGAAAATCTCTGAGATTAACCTCAAACTTTTTGCGCTTTTTGACAGAAATGTACTCCAGCAAACTCCAAAACTCCAGTCGCCATGTTTGTTTTGCTAACAGAAAGCTGCTGTTGTTTTGAAGGATTCTGATTGGCTGACAGGTTTTAGCTTTGCGCCACACTGACCCCTATGGGTTTGGCATATTTAAAACAACCTTCAGGGGCAGATTTGATGGAAACGCGATTTTATTCTTGAAACGACGTGGCTGAGATATTCGTTATCATCATTTATGTGCAGTTCTGTGTGTTTGTGTCAAGATAAAACAGTGATTTCTTACTCTGCTCTTTATTTTGTCTAGTTGCCTCTAAGATACGATACTTGCAAGAGTATCACAACCGTGTGCAACACAATATTTATCCTGTGCCCTCCGGAACAGACATTGCAAACACACTGAAATACTTTTCCCAAACCCTCCTCAGGTAAGTACTCTGAGTGCATAGTAAGTATACATGAAGTTCAACACATTAGATTATTCCACAACACTGCTGAAAGGGATGACAGTGACACCACACCGAGCAGGACAGGAAGTGGAGTTAGATTCGTGAGGAAAGCAGCATATTTGAGTCTTTTCAGGGTGTTAGTGTAGCGGTAGATGGTGATGTTTATTGATTCAGTGCTTAGCTGCCATGAGTTTTCCCTCGCCTCGTCCTTCCCAGGGGGTGAGAGGCTGCTGCTCTGACTGTGCAGCCGGAGGGTCAGGCTGCTCTCCTGGGTGCTGTGAAGAAGGAACAGTGTGTCATTTCCTTCTCCAGTGGGGTCAAGCAGGCAGCCATTTTAAACACATCCCATCTTATGATGTGTCATTTCCTCATTCTTGTTATCTCAGTTGCAGGGATTTGAGTTTTCTTGGCTGGCTTTGTCTCATCTTCTCTTTTTAGCTAACATTTACCAAAAAAACAGCACTGGAGGGAGACTTTACAAGCTCCACTGAAATTATTATTATTATCAGCTTATGGTGCAATCTGTTAGAAATTGGCAAATGGCCTCAATTCTCCACTTTATTTCTTAGGATTATTCCTCTGCTGGAAGCTCTCAGCACAAATCAAATCCACCTACACTGTGAAAACGCAAAATATTGGTCTAGTTTTTAATGTAAATATCTAATTACACTTGAAATAAGAGAGACTAACTCAAAAGTAACTTTTCAGCAAGATATAGAGGCTTGTTTAAAGTCAATAATTCCTTAATATCAATTAGAAATGACTAGTTCAATTGGTAGACTCTTTACTTATCATATGGAAAACTTTTCTTATTGTAAGTGTAATAATCTGCCAATGGAACTAGTACTAGTACAAAGTTAGTTTTGTCTTATTTCAAGTGCACCAAGATATTTGCACTAGAAACCAAAAATACTTGGTAAGATTTTGTGTTTTTGCAGTGTGAAGTCAGTTTTTGTCAGTCAGCCTCAGTACAGCTTTGATGTCTTCCTTTGGAGTGGCCTCTTAGCCTCAGATATGCAGAGTAAATCCCTCTGCCCACCATTAGACGAGCCGAGTTCCTCTGCTGGGACTCTGGGATCCTCCGTACACCTGCGCTTCCTGCAGCCGGGAGTGGAGGAAACCAGAAAAAGGAAACAAAGACGGGCCCAGGGAGCATTTATGGTTGGAGAAAAACTGAAAGTGGAGTTGGCAGCTGATTCCTACAAGATAACGATTATTTTAGTTATCAAGTATTCTGACGATTAATCGATTATTTGGGTAAAAAAAAATTGGCATAAGCCTTAAATAAAATTAGCTGATTTTTCATTTAAGGCTTATTTATACAATACTAGAAATACATTAACAGATGCAAATTTACATGATTTATTTAACATCCCTATTATAAATAATAACATACACAGTTTAAAATGGAATAACATAGTATTCCTTTAATGTATACTTGATAATTTGTAGCAATTGATTAATAATTCCTTATTAATCATTCTTAAGAGATTTTCTAACAGAATTTGAACTATGTAAAGTTAAAAATGCCATCTGAGGAGTTTTGGACGGAACATATTTACAGAAAAAGATGTTTGCTTTTTTCACTTAAATGCAAAATGTATATTTTTCTACAGTTTTGGCTTAATTACAGTTTTGAGTGTGTTGGTCTTTCAGCAGATTACTTTTTATTTGAGTCCATATACTCCAGTCAACAATTAATCAATTATTAAATTAGTTGATGATTATTTCAATAACAGATTAATCGAGATTTGCAGTTGATTCATACTAGGACTGCATCTCCGGATTATATTTCATATCAATTATTCTGGCGATTAACTGATTAATCAATAAAAAAATTCATATTTTGCAGATTTTTCATTTAAGGCTTATTTATACAATATTAGAAATACGTTAAAAGTTGCAAATTAACATTATTTATTTTAAATTCCTATTATAAACAAGAAAATACACATTTTATTACCTAAAATGCTTGATCATTTTTATCATTACAAGTTGATTATTTTTGGATTAAATTATTGACAATTGGATAGCAAAAGATGCTTAATGACTTATGTGTGTCTGTATACTCCAGTTAACAATTAATATATTACTAAATTAGTTGACGATTATTCAAATAATCGATTCATCGCGATTAATCGTTTCAGCCCCTAATTCAGTTGGCTGCAGAAAAGGAAAGAATGATTTTTTTTGCATCTGTTTCCTGAAAGATAAGGAAATCAGAGTTTTCTCCAACACTTTAGACTTCATTGTAGCCATTCCCACACGGACACGTCCATTACTGCACATATAGTGAGCACTGTAGAGTTTTACAGTGTATGTATGTCATGTTTCTGTATCAGTGCATTCTACATGTGTTTGGTGTCCTTTATGTTTGCAGTTCTGTCTGTTGTCTGTATGTGTGGGTGTGTGTGTGACTCATAAGTGTTTTCTCTGTTTGTATACGTCCACTGTGTGTGTGTGTGTCTGTGTGTGTGTGTCTGTGTGTGTGTGTGTGTGTGTGCGAGAATGGGTGTGTGTGACTGTTTATGTCCGTGTTCATTGTTCAAATTAATGATGTTTTCTCTCTGATGAACGGGCAGTGAAAAAGTCATACTCTGAGCTGCAGACTCTCGTTCACCCAGTTTGAGCCAACACTGCAAAAACACAAAATATCACTAAATATTTTTGTCTAGTTTCTCCTACAAATATCTTAGTACAGTTAAAATAAACCAGACTAACTTACAAGGAGCTGTTTATCAAGGTAAAGGAGTTTATATTAAGTACTGGTTCCACTGGCAGATTTTTCTCTTATAACATAAAAAAAAGGCTTGTAATAAGTTAGAAAACCTGACATTTTTTATTTTTATCAATATTAAAAAAGTACTGACTTAAAAGTCACCTATTGTGGTTACTTGAACAAGTTAGTCTATTAATTAAACAAAAAATGTTCTTCAAAATTTTTTTGCGCAAAATTGTTCTTAGATAATGAGCTGTTTTAGGGCGTCTTAACACTTTAAATCTAAATAAGCTGCTGCTGGCCACGCCCCCAACTCAACGTTTACACTCACATGTGAAAATAGCTGCTAAATGATGCACAATTATACAACCGCTCATCTTTGAAAAGCAGAAGTGGAGCCTCCTGCATAACTAACAAGAACGCAGGGAGTGGTTTCTGGATGGTAAGTGGACAAGAAAGGATTTCTCTTTTCCAGCAGCCATTGTGCAGCGCATACAACGCTGTATGCTGGTCCTCTGCTCAGGTTTGAGTTTGACTTTATTGAACGCAGGATAATAAAAGAATTAACAACGTTAAATACAGACAAAACAAATTTAAAACAAAAGCAAACAAACAAAAGAACAGTAGTAAAGTACATTTACATGTTCAAATGAGTGGGTAGAAGTATGAACTTATTTTTACACCCACCCCTCTTACATCTGTAGCATCATCTAATAAGTTACTATTCATGTTAACTTTGGGTTAACTTGGGTTGCTAGGTAACGGGCTGGGCTCTCCTGGGGTTGCTAGGTACTGGGCCGGGCTCTGCTGGGGTTGCTAGGTAACTGGCCAGGCTCTCCTGGGGTTGCTAGGTAACGGGCCGGGCTCTCCTGGGGTTGCTAGGTGACGGGCCGGGCTCTCCTGGGGTTGCTAGGTAACGGACCGGGCTCTCCAGGGGTTGCTAGGTAATGGGCCGGGCTCTCCTGGGGTTGCTAGGTAACGGGCCGGGCTCTCCTGGGGTTGCTAGGTAACGGGCCGGGCTCTCCTGGGGTTGCTAGATAACGGCAGTGGCTACTGACTTTGACGTTACATACTGGAAATATTTGAAACAAGTTGTCTTTTTAGACACTAAACAGCATTAACTTGTTGGCAAGAAAATTGACTGTTTTTGTTATATTTTAATTTTTTTCAAGCTCGCAGGCTGTTTTTACACTGCAAAAACACAAAGTCTTACTAAGGATCTTTGGTCTAGTTTCTTGTGCAAATGTCTTAACTCACTTGAAATAAGACAAAGCTATCTTACAAGTAAATAACTCCTTAATATTGATGAAAAAGTTCTAGTTCTGCTGGTTCATTATTTCACTTAGAATATGGGAAAAATGTCTTGTTATAAGTTAAATAATCTGCCAAAGGAATTAGTACTTTTTAAATCAATATTAAGCACTTATTGACCTAGAACAAGCTCCTATATCTTGCTGAAAAGTTACTTGTAAATTAGTTTTGTCTTTTGTCAAGTGTACTAAGATATTTGCACAAGAATTTAGACCAAAAATGCTTAAGATTTTGTGTTTTTGCAGTGTAGAAGGAACCTAAACGGATACAAAACGTGCCCCCTTTAAAACAAGCTCCCTTCTGCAGAAATGTTACCATTAAATTAATGAACTAAGATATTTGCAGTAGAATCTAGAAAACCACCTGGTGTGATTTTGTGTTTTTGCAGTGAACAGAGACTCGGCTCTTGCAGAGTATAACTTTGAGGGGATCAGTCCGATGCTGTACTGTATGTTCTGCTGTTAAATGTAAAAACTGCCTCTAAATCCCCTTTCTCACTTGCCTCGGACTCTAGATGCTGTAAGTCTGCTTTTTTGAGTGACCTGTAAGACAAAGTAGATTTAAAAAGAAAATCTGGCTTGTCATTTAAATCCCAATCATTTTTGCCTGATAGAATAGAGTTTATAATGTGAATTTTAAAAAAGAGCAATGCTCTCTGGCCCTCCCCTCTCTCCTCCCTCCACACTCAACCCGACTAGTTTTTGCTTTTGTTCTCCTTCTCCCAAAGTCCAATTTGTCCACCACCTTCCCCAGGGGACAGCAAACACAATTGTCCATCCTGCATTAGCTCACGAACATGATGCTACCAGTCATCTCCCTCCTTCTGATACAACCTATTCCTTTGTCATTAATTCTCTACTGTAGATTAGTCGTTACATTTATTTTAGAAACCTGAATCCATATGCCTGTTGGATCTCATTATTTCTCCTGATGATACTGGTGCAGTATCATAACGTATGCATACGGACATTATTTCTCTGGTGCAATAAACATGTGCTGTGACCTAGGAGCACTTGATCTAACCTCACACACATGTTTATTATTGGCTCAAGCATGTTTCAAAAGTGTCACCTCTGTATTTTCCCGAACCAATCTGGTGTCACTCCCATCCTTGACAGCCCCACAAAACCTGGAAAAATTCATTTTAAATTGTAAAACTCCTCCTCCAATTGGCATTTATTTTTGCACGGCAGCTGCAGGCTTTGCTTGATTGGACTATGGCAACCATTGAGGGACAGTCCTTTGCGCTGTCCCTTTTTGGAGAAGTATGGGGTTGCCACTGAAAACATGCCATTTTTTATATTTTTGCTCCTTGTCACCAGATACGCATGAGATGCAGTGATCATTTGCAGTTTGTGCTCATGTTTTTCTTTTATATTTTGTTTTGCAAGTCAAAACGAGATGAATTGAATTTGCGCCACTCTGAACGGATGAAGCAGGGAAAAAATAATTTTTTTTAACCCGTGTCTTTCAGCGACACGCCAACAGTGAGACACTGCATCCTATGTGGGGTTTATCTGGGTTTGTTTTTTTCTATTTACGCTGTCTCTGTAGTGCCATTTCAATGTAATGTGCTGTTTTTTTGTGTCTTTGTTGTCTCTTTTTTTCCCTTGTTCCCCTCTCCTACCCTCCTTCCCCTCCCCTCCCGCCCCCGGAGCAGCATTCTGTCCCGCACAGGCAGGAAGGAGAACCAGGAAGCTTCCAATTCGGCCGTGCCCATGACCATGTGTCTTTTTCCTGTGCCATTCCCACTCACCCCATCTCTAAGACCACAAGTCAGTTCCATCAACCCTACAGTTACTCGCTCCCTCCTTTACAGCGTTCTGCGCGATGCCCCGTCAGACCGCGGGGGGCAGGGGCAGCAGAGTCGGGACGCTCAGCTCTCAGAGTACCCCTCTCTGGACTATCAGGGCCTCTATGTGACCCTCGTGACCCTGCTTGACCTGGTGCCCCTGCTGCAGCACGGTCAGCATGGTGAGTCAAGGCCCCAGTGCTCCACTGTTTGTCATCATCATCCTCGAGCCGCCTGGCCTGCATGAAGCCACTGCTGCTTTTTTTGGCCTCGTTTTTGGAGAGAAGTCCTGCTGAGGATCTTGAGGGATGCATGGGGTGCTTGGGAGCACGCTGGATCCTGTCAACTTTTCATAAGCCATTGGATAACCCAGACATAATTAAGCCTTCTCTTCTGTGCATCATAACCTGACTGCATGTTGTTGTTATGCAAAAAAAAATTGATTGGGAAAAAAATAAATGTTTTTAGACACGTTGTCATGTGCAGATATAGGCTAATGTAATGTTTTTATGTAATGTTTTAGACGCATTCAAAACACACCCGCACTGCAAAAACACAAAATCTCACCAAGTATTTTGGTCTAATTTCTACTGCAAATATCTTTATACACTTAAAATAAGACAAACTAACTCAAAAATAGCTTTTCAGCAAGATTTTTGAGTTTGTTTTAAGTGAATAATTTGTTAATATTGATTTAAAAAATTAGTAGTTCCTTTGGCACATTATTTCACTTAAACAAGACATTTTTTGATGTTATAATTTCATTTATTTGCCAATAGAACAAGTACTTTTACATCAGTATTAAGGAATTATTTTCTTAAAACAAGCCTTTATATCTTGCTGAAAAGTTACTTTTAAATTAGTTTGTCTTATTTCAAGAGTAATAAGATATTTGCACTAGAAACTAGATTAAAAAAAAATTGGTATAATTTTGTGTTTTTGCAGCGTGAGAATGATTCAGAGTATAATTAGGGCTGCAACTAACAATTATTTTAGTAATCAATTATTCTGACTTTTAATCGGATAAAAATGGCCACATTCTGCAGATTTTTAGCTTCACTCTATACTAAATATTTGAAATACATTTAAAATGTTATTTTTTAAATGTATTTTGGATATCAGCATTATTTTTATTTTTAAAATAAGAAAATAAACAATAACAGCATTTCTGTGGTGTTTGTTTGATCATTTGTAGAAAAGGATTCATCTGTACTTTTAACATCCACATGTGAAAAGTTCAGTCATTTTTACTTAACTTAATCAATACAGTGTATAGCTAATCTGTGGTTTGTTTTTTGGATTAACTGATTAATAATTAGACAGCAAAAACACAACATTTTACCAAGTATTTTTGGTCTAGATTCTAAGGTAAATATCTTGGTACACTTTAAATAAGTTTTTAGCAAGAAATTCAAGCTTATTTTAAGTAATTCATTTCTTAACAATAATGAAAAAGGTAATTGTTAGTCTGGCAGATTATTTTAATTACAACATGGGAAAAATGTCTTGTTATAAATGAAATAATCTGGCAGATTAACAATTACTTTTTCATCAATATTAATGAATTAATCACTTTAAAAAAGAGTGAATTTCTTGCTGAAAAGTTTTGTATAAGTTAGTTTGATCTTATTCTAAGTGTATTAAGATATTTGCACTATAAATTAGACAAAAATACTTGGTAAGATTTTGTGTTTTTGCAGTGTGGATAGCAAAAGGTGCTTAATATGATTTTTATTTTTTTCACATAATTTGAACCGGGTGAAGCTAAAAATGAGGGTGTGTTTTTTTAATCATAAAAGCAAGATGTTTATATTTTGTTCAGTTTTGGCTTAATTACTGATTTGACTGTGTTGTTCTTTCACTAGATTACCTTTTTGTGCCTATTTACTCCAGTTAACGATTAATCGATTACTAAATTAGTTGACTGTTATTTCAAGAATCGATTAATCACGATTAATTCGATTAATCGTTTCAGCCCTAAGTATAATCACTCTGCTCTGCACCACACCTGCATCACAGTATTTGATAAAACTAAGCTCTAAAGCATGAAAAGCCATTTTCTAGATTAGATTTCTCTGATTTGTACCTCAGAGCTTTTTGCAGACAGATAACTGACCTCAACAGCAGCTCTTAATCCTGTTGTTTTTTTGTTTTCTGCTGCTGTAATATTAAATAAATGCCATTCATGTAACCCAGTGGCTGCATACAGTATCAGGATGCTGTATGTGCAGCTGATTGAATGAGTGTTTGTGTGTCTCTGTCCTTTTTTGTTTGTTTTTTTCCCCTCTGTTTCTCATCAGATCTGGGACAGTCCATATTTTACACAACAACCTGCCTTCTGCCCTTCCTCAGCGACGATATTCTCAGCACTTTGCCCTATACAATGATCTCCACCTTAGCCACATTCCCCCCCTTCCTCCATAAAGACATCATCGAGTACCTGAGCACCTCTTTCCTCCCCATGGCGATACGTGAGTACGGCCTGATGACGGAGGATTTCAAAAATCATTCACATCCCCTCGTTTTAAAACTTTAAGCAAATAAAAAATACTGAAAATAAACATTTGAAGCAATCAGAAAACAGTTTGAATAGTGCAGTGATTCATCAAAGATTCTTTCCGTTTCTGCCTTTTTGTTTTACTTCAAACTAATTTTGATATCAGGCAAATAAATAAATACTAAAAGCAGTTTTTAAATTGATTATTTGAAATAAGTAATTTCTACCTAAACTTGTTTTAATTCAGCCACATTAAAAGGTTTTAGAGCATGAATGAACTTTTTAGACACTGAATTTATAACATCATATTTTATCTTGTTCAATTATATATATGATTTTTTTTATTTAAATTTACTTTCAAAATTTGCCTGCAACTTCTTGGTGAGTTCATCATATTTGAATTTTAACTATTTTCTTATCTGTTGATTATTTCTTTTTTTAGTTAACCAATCAATAATTGTATAGCAAAATGTACCAAAGTGGAGATTTTTTTTTAAAAGCATTTGAACCAGGCGAAGCTAAAACTACGTCACTTGAGGAGTTCTAGATAGAACATTTTAACAGATAAATGAGATTTTTCTTATCTGAAATGCAACATTTATATATTTATATTTTATTACATACTTTTGGCTTTTAAATGACTGTTTTTAAGAGTCTGAATAATCCAGTTAATGATTAATCGATTACTAAATTTGTTGACAATTATTTCCATAATCGATTAATCACGACTAATGTGATTAATCATTTCAGCACTACATTAAAATGCAACAAAAAAAAACAGTT
Organism: Alfaro cultratus; assembly: GCA_903066825.1. Taxonomy (NCBI): domain Eukaryota; kingdom Metazoa; phylum Chordata; class Actinopteri; order Cyprinodontiformes; family Poeciliidae; genus Alfaro; species Alfaro cultratus. The sequence goes on along the minus strand of CAEFZX010001623.1, from coordinate 94,838 downwards.
TCACTATAGGTTAAGCAGATTCAGTTTACCATGTTCAAATATAACGTGTAATAGTGTCTTTTTATCCTAAAAGTGATATTTTAAGTATGTTCCTCCTTCTGTGTGCAGTGGGATCAACTCGGAGGGAAGGCGGAGTGCCTGCCTACGTCAATCTGTCGGCCTCATCTATGCTCATGATCGCAATGCAGTACACCTCAAACCCTGGTAAATGCCATGTTGGCTAGTTTGGAAACTGCACAGTTAAGTGCTCCTTTATCTGTTTACTTTAGAGCACAATCTCTGCCTTGTTCCAGTTTATCACTGTCAGCTGTTGGAGTGCCTAATGAAGCACAAACAGGAAGTGTGGAAGGTAAACAAAGCGCTCCCTTTCCCATCAGAAGCAGACACCTGTGTAAAGATGATCCTTATTTTTCTCATTTGGTAAAACAAACTGTCACAGAACAAAACGTTCATTTCTGCTACTCATATATGCAAATTGTTAGATTTAATGTGTGTGGAAACATCTTGAATTTGTGATTAATCATTTCACCAGAACTGAAATGATTAATCAGATTAATTACTTTATTTGGAAGAATAGTGTATTTAAAAGATAATTTTAAATTGCAATCCAAAATATTTGAGAATATTTAGAATAGGTTTCAGTTTCTCATACTTCAACAGAAATCATTCATAAATTTTATTGAAAACCTTTCATCAGAAGAGTGAATAAATAAATTTGAATGATTTCTGGAAAAAGAAAAATCTAAAAAACACACTAATTTGTTAATGTTTGGGTCACTCTAATCCTCTCTGGTATAAATGCAGCATAAACCAAATTCAGTTTGAACTTGAGAAAATAAAAGTTAAAACAATACAAAAACAAAATAATATTTTCTTTGTGCATCCATTACTCTTTACCTAAAGCGGAAACATAAAGCTTTTGTAAACATTTTCTGTTTCAGGACCTGCTTTATGTCATATCTTATGGCCCATCCCAAGTAAAACCTCCAGCTGTGCAAATGCTGTTTCACTACTGGCCCAACCTGAAGCCACCAGGAGCCATCAGCGAATACAGAGGGCTGCAGTACACAGGTTTGATTCCCTGGAGGCCATATTTGCTATTTTAGATGTGAACAAACTGATTCAGTATTCAATAATCAAAATTTTCATTTGGTCAGCCTGGAATCCCATCCACTGTCAACACATCGAGTGTCATAACGCCATCAATAAACCTGCAGTCAAGGTAACAAAAAAATCTGTCGCATATCTCACTAGGGTTGAAATGATTAATCACGATTAACTGGAATATTCATCAACTAATTTAGTAATTGATTAATCGTTAACTAGAGTATGCAGATTATAAAAAAGGCCTTTAAGTTAAAAATAAACGCTGCAGAATGAGCCAATTTCTTTTTTGATCAGATTGATCGATTAATCATCAGAATAATTGATAGTAAGGATTATTTTATGACGATTAATCAATTAATCGGGAAAGGTTTTGTCAGATTCCACAGATTTTTTATTTAACCACTTAAGCCTTTTTATATAATATTAGAAAATTTAAATATGCAAATAAAAACAATTCAATGAATTTTTCAAATAATAAAACAAACATTTTATTGCCCAAAAGCTAATAACATAGCATTCCTTTAATGAATTTGATCCAGGTGAAGCTAAAACTATGACGCTTGAGGAGTTTTAGGTAAAACGTATTTATAGACAAAGGTGTTTTTTATCTTAAATTCAAAATGTTTGCTTGTTTTGTTCAATTTTGGCTTAATTACTGTTGTGTATATGTTGTTTTTTTTAACAAATAACTTTTTTTTTAGTCTGTGTTCTACAGTTAATGATTAACTGGTTACTAAATTTTAATCTAGGCTAAAAACCAACTTTAGAGTTACTTTTGAACCATAATAAATTAAACATTGACCAACATATTTAATGTGTATCAGTTAATCATGATTAATCCGATTAATCATTTCAGCCGTAATCAAATAGAATAACTGTTTACTAAAATAATCATTAGTTACAGCCCTATATTTCACCATTTACAATGATAAATTAGCTCCTGTGTATTTAAGGTTTGTTTTCACCTTTTGTTGTCCTCTCAGTAAATACATGAACAATGAGGCGGTGGCATCAACCGCTTTTCTCCACTCAAAGCTCACAGATTCTCTGCTTTATCATCCCCGCCTGCTTTGACTCAACTGTGCTCCAAACTGACAAATAGAGTTGGAACGGGGCAGCAGGGATGGGGGCTGGATTTCAATTACCGGGAGCAGGAAGGCGGCATGGGGGAGGGGGCCTTAATTGGAAGCGGTGACCCTGTGCAGCCCTGGAGGACAGGGTGGCATCCAGTGAGCACAGTAAATTACAGTGCACCATCTGAACATTGAGGCCAGCAGCGTTTAGCACAGACTCAGGCACAGCATATGCACACAGCCATTGTTATTGAGCTTAAAGGAGCAGATAAATGTGTCCTGGTGTTTTATTTACATGATCTGTTTAGTGAGGTAGGACTGAAACAATTAATCGGATTCATTGTGATGAATCGATTAATCGTATACGGACTGACAAAAGCAGACTGCTGAACAACAAACTCAGCAGAAATTAAGCCAGAACTATACAAAAATATGTACATTTTGTATTTAAGACAAAAAAAAGACGTACGTAAACTCCTTAAGTGGCAATTTTGCTTCACTGGGTTTAAATTCTGTAACATTTCTCTATTAAGCACCTTTTGCTAAGCAATTATTAAATGGTTGAAACCGGTCAGTATTAATGTTAAGTCAAGCAGAAAGAGCTGAACTTTTCATATGCTGATGTTAAGAGTGTTTTTGTAGCTGCAGATTTGCCACAAATGATCCACTTAATGAGCACTATGTTGGTGCATTTTAGGCAAAACTGGGTTAATTTTCTTATTTTAAAGAATGAAATGAATTATTTGTTTATTTTAATCACTTAATGTACTTCTTATATTGTATAAAAAAGACTTAATTGAAAAATCTGCACAGTGTACCAATTGTTTTATCCGATTAATTGACAGAATAATCGATTAATCGATGAGTAAAATAATTGTAGGTTGCAGCCTTACATGGGAAAATTTTAATTTCACCATAAAATTATTAGGATTTAAAGATACAATTTTCTAAATATTTAAATAAGGCTGCACAATATCAAGGAGACATGAAAATGAGTACTTGTTATAATAAAACTGGGGATTTTTAATGTACATTTTCCAGAATCTTTTCTTATTTTTCCTTCTTTGCATTTGTCCAGCAGATCTTTGTTATTTTTAGCATTTACAAGACCAGAAATATGCATCATACTTGGTCATTAAAGTCAATAAAAGTCTATAAAATGGGCCAAAATATACACCGAATTTTTATGGATAACAATTGAAACACAATGTCTGGTCAAATATTGCGTCTAAGAAGTCCTTTCACTGCAAAACCTCCAAATAAAAGTATTTTAACCCGGACATTATCATAAATCAATGGAATCCTCTAGGACCGAACTTGAAAATTGGGCATTTTGCTGCTAATGTTTAGCTTTTGTCAACAACTCATAGGTGAACGTGAGAGTGCTGCGCAACATAAATAATCACCTGGCCACAATTTGATGCACATAACTTAGCCAAGCTTCAAGGCAGGTAATTTTACTTGAGGAATTTTAATAACAGAAGAACTTGGTAGTAGTAGAACACATGAAATAAGACAAATGTATAAATAACTTTTTAGCAACATATAGGAGCTTGTTTTAAGTAAAAAAAGCCCTTAATATAGATGAAAAGACACTAGTTTTAAGTTAAATAATCCACCAGTGGACCGAGACATTTTCTCCATATTGTAAGTTAAAATATTTTGCTCCACCAGTAGATTATTTCACAAATGACTAGCACTTTTTAATCAATATTAAGGAATCATTGACTTAAAACAATCTCTTATAGGTTGCTGAAAAGGTACTTTTAAATTGGTTTAGTCTGATTTGAAGTGTACTCAGATTATTACACTGGAAATTAGACTAAAAATACTTGGTAAGTACGATTTTCTGTTTTTTCAGCGTAGTAATTGTAATATGGTTCAAATGAGAATGACGACTCAATATTTAAACATTTTATAAACATTATGCCTAAAATTTCCACTTTCAACAACAATAGAAATCTCTAATCTCAGGAATAAATTCTCTGTATTTGAGCTGGAAATCCACGCAGCCACTGTGTTTGTGACTCTTACAGATGTGCATAGACCCGACTCTCTCTGTAGCGCTGGGAGACAAGCCGCCACCTCTTTATTTATGCGAGGAGTGCAGCCAGAGGATCGCTGGGTATGCATCTGCTTCACCTCTTTTCTCCTAAACAAACACAATCATTGCAAACTCACATCTCCTGTTGCCTGCAGGCTCATTGTTCCTGTCTCCACCTCAGCCAAAGCACAAAGCCAGGGTTATGTAATTCCCCTGTGCTGCTAATGAGATCATCATCACAGAAAAACATGCATGCACTTGTTCCTCATTTCTCCAGAATGTGGACAATTATAATTACATGGCTTTGCAGTGTTTTGCAGGATGCTTAGCGGCGCTTATGCACTGTCGGGAAGCTGAATTTGTTGTTTTTAAGTCTCTGTGCAGCATGTCACCTCTAAATCATGCAACATTTTGTTATTTCTATGACCTTTGCAGAGATCATCCTGAATGGCTTGTTGATGTCCTATTGCCACAAGGTGAGCATATACAGCAAATAAGCAGTTTAAGATGGATTACTCATTCATAGCAAAGGTTTTCCATACAAAACATTGCAGCCAGGATGCCGTATTAAAGCCTCGTTCACAGCTGTCTCAAACTGTTTTGAGATTTTTGATTTCTACTGGTTATTTCTTTGGGCCTTTTAGTAAAAAATTATTTGCCCGCTGACAAATTTCTTTTTTTGTGTGTTTTTCATAAACAACTTTTAGTACTAGACAGACACCCTGAGTTAGTATATACAAAACCCGACAGTTTTCACATGATTAAATCTTTTACGAGAAGCAAACCTCTCCAGCTATCTAAAAATCTTCTTAAAGCTGCAGTATGTAACTTTTATTAAAAAACATGTTTTTAATAAAAGATCATTATTATCTTAAAAGATCATTTTAAGATAATATGTTTTTACATTTTGAAACTCTAGATTTCCCAACATGTAGTGTTGCTTAAGAGAAGTGAAGTTTAAAGTGTGATAATTAAAAAACAAAGGCAATATGAAAATTTGTTTGCATTTATTAATTATGTTTTTAATGTTTAGAAGTGATGTGTCATGAAATGAAAATATTTGTGTTTTCTAGTTGTTCATCATTCTTTATTTTCTTTGCAGCAGAGATATCTGCCATTTGTCAAAAGAAGGTAAGCTTAATATTCTTTATATTCACCGTGATCTATGTTAATACATCTTGCTGTACTTTTTTATGCAGATAAAGACATTATTTACAGAAGCTGTATTTAAGGACACATTAACTTGTTTCCTCTCGCTGTCGGGCATTAATTCATGCTTCTTGTTTACAGTCGCTTAGAATTACCAAATAATTTGTATTTACTAAATGCCAGAATAATGACAAAGAAAAGGCTTTTTAATTGCTTTCCTCTACATAGATTAGAATTAAGAAATTTGTGATGTTATAACTTGACATTATTGATAGCTGTTAGCTTAATTCACAACATTTGAGTTGAATGGAGAAACATGTAAGGGTAACTACAGATGCTACTTCTGCATGAACATCTGTCTGTTCTTGGGGAATTAAGTGTTTGACATATTTTATTCTTTTAATCCTTTTTTTCTTTTCAGCAGAGGTTCCTGTTTTTGTTATATTTTATAAATATGTCTTTTTATAATAATGTGAAAAAATCAAAGTAATCTGTCATCTGACACAAAACCGTGTTAAAATGTAGTTATGTTTTTGTTAAATTCAACATATTAAGAACAATTTTGCCCTTTATGTTATGTAAAGACCTATTTGATACAAGAGAAAACTCAAGTTTTTAAGAAACTTTTTCACTAGTCGTTGCATAAGATCAATTAATTTTAGGTTAACTCGTTAATCAATAACTTGCATCCCTAATTTAGATAGATTAACGTTTGCAGCCTTTTGTTGATATTAGCTGATCAATCTATTTGATTTGATTACATCTCTGTAAACGTGTTCAAGACATTTTCTTAACTAAATATATTTTATTCTGGACTAAGAAAGCAGCACACCCCATTTCAAACGCAGCTGCTGCCACTGGGCCGTGATGTTTATTTGCTCTTGCTGAATACTCTGCCACAGGCTAAGTGCTCTCTGCTGGTTTCCACGGAGACTCAGGTCTCAGGTAATCATGTCAGGCCCGTGTTGTCTGTGGAAACAGCTGGGCTCCACCCTGGTTTGTTTGTTCAGGACCATGTAATCCACATCCTTCCTTGATCACTCTGAGGAATTAGATTTACACCTATGCTGTTGTTATCACACGGGAACTCTACCTGAAAATATAACATGAGGCCTGCACTGCAAAAACACAAAACCTTACCAAGTATTTTTGGTCTAGTGTCTAGTGCAAATACATTAGTACACTTGAAATAAGACACAACTAACTTGCAAGAAACATTTAATCAAGATAAAGAAGCTTGTTTTAAGTAATTAATTCCTTAATATTGATGAAAAAGTACTAGTTACACTAGCAGATTATTGACATATATCAAGACTTTTTCCCATGTTAGAAGTGAAATAATCTGCCAATATTGAGAAATTATTGACTTGAAAGAAGCTCCTATATTGTGGTGAAAGGTTACTTGTAAGTTAGTTTTGCCTTCTTTCAAGTATGGTAAGCTATTTGCACTAGAAAGTAAACAAAAAAAAATACTTTTAGGATGTTTTCCCACCTGATAGTCTGTTAGGCTTGGTTAGATTGGAAACCAAAATTGCAACGTTTGTTATATTTTCAGCTGGTGCGGTTCACTGTCACACTGAACTGTGTCAAACGAACCAAACCTTTTGAAAAACCTGTTCCCCTTTTGGCCTGTAGTGGCGCTGCAGTAAGAACCACTGAAGGAAACTACATGAAAGCTTCTGAAGAAGACACTGAGCGCGTCTTCCTTCACAAAATGTTAAAAGAAAATGGAGTAGCGGTTGTATCATTTCTCTTTTTGTCTTTAGTAAAAACTACGAGCCCTTTCTCCCACTAGCGATAGGTTTTTGTATATATAGTACAGGCACAGTACAACTATTACTCGATTGCAATTTTTGAGTATTCTACCCACCTCTTTGTAATGCTAAGATAAATATTAGTGATATTCCGTAGTGCTTAGTGCCGAACTAGCAGAATTAGCTTAGCTAATTTAGCCTTTTCCGCTATCTAAGAAGTACGTGATACATGTACTTACTCTGCCGGTCACCAGAACCTTGTTATTCACACGACGTGTTCATAAGTCCTTTACAAAGCCGTTGAAACACTGATTGTTCACTAAATAGTTGATTATATGCAGTATGAGATAGGAGGCAGCTTGTCCACATCGACATATTTTCCTTCTCCGTCTCATGCGGATCGATCCAGACAGCAGCCATCTTGTCCATGTATCTTTCTCTCGCACGTTGGTCAACAGATTACACATATTTTCTTTTTGTTGGTCGGTCAACAGATTACACATATTTTCTTTTTGTTGGCCTCGAAGCCGTCATGAGTTCATTATTCATTGCGCTAAGACGACGCGGATCACTTCCGGTTTAGTCTTGTTCACTTCCTGCTTACAGGAAGTGGTCTCCAGTCCACTTGGATTCACATTCGAACAGCACCATAGTTTACTTTAATCGAACTGAGACCTAGGTTTTTAGGCGGACCAGAGTTTGTTTTTTTTGTTCTGCATTAGAGTTCGATGCTTAAACCAACGGGACTTTCTAGACAACATTTGATTAAAGCGGACCAAACAGGGCTCAGATTTTGTGTTTTGGTGAATGTTTTGTCCTTGAACGCTGAATGAAGCTGCTCTCCATCACATGACGGATGTGTTAATTTGATCGGCAGCAGTGTATTCTTCTAATGGTGCCAGATTAGAGGCTGATCTGATTACCATGCCTCCTTTTTTATTTTTAGAAACCTCCAGCGAATGACTGTGCTGTTTTCTCACTTTGATGTACACAGGTTTCCAATCAGAGAGCAGTGAGCTGATTAAAAAAACGTGACGTATGGATTGGTTGTTCACATCAGAAATAAACAGTCTTCGCCTCTTCCTCCTCCCACTCCTCGTTTTCCTCGCAGAACTGCAGCTCTCATGTCAGGAGGGCCGTGGTCACCTGCTTCTCAGCCGGCTGCTGCGAGCGCCATGGCAACAGGCCCGTCCGCTACTGCAAGCGTTGCCATGTCAACCACCACATCAGCGAGGTGGGGGCTGCGGCGGAGACCCATCTGTACCAGACCTCGCCCCCGCCCATCAACACGCGGGAGTGCGGCGCGGAGGAGCTGGTGTGCACAGTGGAAGCCGTCATCAGGTACAAACGCAGATCTGCTGCGGTTCTGTAACGTGAAATCATGGAGATGCGTTTTGTTTTCACCCCTCTTCCTCTCTTTAAATGCGGCCAGCCTTCTGAAGGAGGCAGAAATCTATGCAGAGCAGCGTGAGTTTGAGCTGAACAGGCGTCGTCAGATGGGCCTGTCCGCCTCCCACCACTCCCTGGACAACATGGAGTTTGACAACAAGGAGGACGACCAGCACGACCAGCGGCTCCTCAGTCAGTTCGGCATCTGGTTCCTGGTGTGTGTCAGCAGCAAGGGAGGGAGGGGCGATCACAAATAAAGATAAAATCCCTGATTTTTTTCCATACCAGATCTGATTTTTCTAAATTTTTTCTTCTCAAAACTTCAAATGGCAGAAAATATTTACAAAAAGTTGTTTTCAATTCAACTATCCCTTCTATGTGTTGTACAACGGATTATTAGACCCAGGCTGCAACTAACGATTATTTTAGTAATCGATTATTCAAATTATTAATCAATTAATCGGACAACAAATATCGGCATATTTTTCATCTAACCTATGGGAACCCAAGGAGTGGGTAAAAAAACAAACCCAAATTTTTCTAAAAATTCAATCTACAAAACCAAAAATTTGTTTAATCAATTAATCGATAGAATTTGATTAATCACCTAGCCCTAGATTCGTGTTACCTGCTCTGACTGGTTCTAATTGTGCGTTCAGGTGAGCCTGTGCACGCCCAATGAGAACACGCCTACAGAGAGCCTGGCGCGGCTCGTCAGCATGGTCTTCCAGTGGTTTCACTCCACTGCCTACATGATGGACGATGAAGTGGGAAGCCTGGTGGAGAAACTGAAGCCACAGTTTGTCACAAAATGGCTGAAGACGGTGTGTGAAGTGCGCTTTGACGTCATGGTCATGTGTCTGCTGCCTAAGCCGGTCGAGTTCGCCAGGGTAGGGTCAACACTAATGATCTTCATCAACATCTTGCATTCACTGCAAAAGCAAAATCTTTACCAAGTATTTTTGTCTGGTTTCCAGTCCAGATCTTAGTACACTTGAAGCAAAATAGCACTAATTTAAAGATGACGTTTTAGAAAAATGTAGGAGCTTATTTTAAGTCTTGAATATTGATTTTGAAAGAGTTATTAGTTCCACTGACACATTATTTTACTTATAAGAAGACATTTTCCCCATGATATAAGTAAAAAACAAGCTCCTATGTCTTGCTGAAAATATACTTGTAAGTTATTTTTTGTCTTATTCACTGAAAAAAACACAAACTCTTACGCAACTGTCATTTTGGTCCAGTTTTTAGTTCACTAGAAATAAAATAAAAAGTAAACTTTTGAAACAAATGAGACAAAAATACTTAAGATTTTGTGCTTTTGCTGTGTTTTCTGACAGCTAATCAACAGCATCTTCTCCCACAGGTGGGAGGTTACTGGGATAAGTCATGTAGCACGGTGACACAGCTGAAGGAGGGTCTGAACCGGATCCTGTGTCTGATACCTTACAATGTCATCAGTCAGCCGCTGTGGGAGTGTTTCATGCCAGAGTGGCTGGAGGCCATCCGCACCGAGGTGCCTGACAACCAGCTCAAAGAGTTCAGGGAGGTGCTCAGGTACAAACTTCTTCTGCTAACAGTTGTTTCTATGCCTTTCGGGATAACAAATTTTGCAATAGTTATTGCGATAAACGATAATATTATTGCTTTGAAACCATTTCCAAGTAATATAACAGTGATGTTCCGGGTGAGAGGCGGGGTCACCCTGGACAGGTCGCCAGTCTGTCACAGTAAAAAGCAAAATTGTCCTTCAAAAAATGTCTAGTTCAGACCAAAACACCAAACTGAATACTTTTGTTACCCAGTTTGTGGTTGGAAAAAGAGAGAAACGATCAATCATGCAAATGGAAATTATTGAGCTTGTTTTAATTTATCATGCAATTAATTGATTTATTGCTTATTGTAACAGGCCTCCTTGTGTCCTTGCTACACTGGCCAAAATTATCAAATGACAAGACATTTTTTTCCCAATTGATGATATAATCTGCCAGTGGAACTCATACTTTTAGCTAATTTTACTTGAAGTCAAGTGTAGTAGGATATTTGCACTGGAAACTAGACCAAAAAAACTTAGTAAGAGTTTGTTTTTTGCAGTGAAAGGACTTCTTGCATGCAGTATTGGACTACCATTACTCTTAAGATAGACACCGTGACACTTGAATGTGCAATTTAAAATGATTTCCAGAACTCAACCGATGATTATTCCGCACAATAAGGACAAGAAGTGTCCATCTGTTGTTTATTACCATTGATTAATGATGTGTTAGTTTTGTACTCAGAAGTTGTTCTTTCTGCACTGCAAAAACACAAATATCTTACCAAGCATTATTATTTTTTTTTTTCCCACCAGGGGGCTTTTTGTGGGCTCTAGTGTCCCTTATTTTAACAGTAGGCCGACAGGAAGGGGGTAAGGAGAGGGGGGAAGACATGCGGCAAATGTCGTCGGGTCCGGGAGTCGAACCCGCGACGGCCGCGTCGAGGACTCAAGGCCTCCAAATGTGGGTCGCGCCAACCGCTACGCTACCACGGCACGCCCTACCAAGCATTTTTTGTCTTGTTTCAAGTTCAAATATCTTATTACACTTGAAATAAGATAAAGCTTTCTTAAAAAGTAACTTTTCAGCTTGTTTTAAGTCAATAATCCCTAATTATTGACTTAAAATGTACTAGTTCAACTTTCAGATTCTTTTACTTAAAACAGGAAAAATGTTTTATTAAGCAGTTATTGACTTGAAACAAGCTTCTAGCTCTTGATCAAAAGTTACTTGTAAGTTATTTTTCTTTTGTTTCAATTGCACTAAAAACTATAACGAAGTTACTTGGTAAGAGTTTGTGTTTTTGCAGTGAATAAGTAATTTAAAAATAGCTTTTCATCAAGATAAAGGAGCTTGTTTCATCTTATTTTGAAACTAAACCAAAATTCTTGGTAAGGTTTTACGTTTTTGCACTGTATGGACCTGATTTTCTGTTCTCTGCTCCTCTGCCTGCAGTAAGATGTTTGATATTGAGCTGTGCCCCCTGCCTTTCTCCATGGAGGAGATGTTCGGCTTCATCAGCTGCAGATTCTCCGGCTACCCGGCGTCAGTGCAAGAGCAGGCTCTTCTGTGGCTGCATGTAAGAAAGCACACACAGGTCTGCTCTCCTCCTGCAGCTCCGTCCACAGCGAGTGTGAATTGAACAGGTGTAACCGGGCATGAGAGTCCGGTCGGGGGCCCTGCTGAATATGGATCTGGGTCACAGACTGAGACTGATGGCGGCGGCGGGGGATTTGGGCTTTCATCCCATATGCACTCACAGTTTGCTGCTTCTACACGTGGAAGAGTTTCATGATTTCTGTCTCAGATTTTATCAAGAGATTACTTATGTTTCCTCTCAGAAACTGGGTCAAAATCACATCAGAGAGAGCAGCTGCATGTGCAACAGACTTCATTTAAATTACAAATTTTATATTTATGTGTAGGTCTGCAACTAACGATTATTTTAGTTGTCAGTTATTCTGACCATTAATTGTTTAATTGGATTTTAGTCTTTTTTATACAATATTAAATATATTAAAAGATGTAAACAAGAAAATAATTCAGTTTCTAATTTAAATATGAAAGTGAATATTTTATTGCCTATAAAGTAGTAAAAATGTTTTGTTATAAGTGAAATAATCTGCCAGTGTAACTAGTTCTTTTTATCAATATTAAACAATTAATGACTTGAAACCTCTTAAATCTTGCTTAAAAGTCACTTTTAAGCTAGTTTTGTCTTATTTTAAGTGTACTAAGATATTTGAACTAGAAACTAGACCAAAAATACTTGGTACCTGGTAAATACTTAACATTAATACATTTTAGGGTTGATCTGTTTGTTTTTGGGTTTACCAATTTATAAGTGGATAGAAAAAGTTGCTTAAGAGATTTTGTTTTACAGAATTTGAACCAGGTGAAGCTAAAACTATGAAAGTTGAGGAGTTTTGGTAAGAGCATATTTACAGAGAAAAGTTTTTTTTTAATCTAACGCAAAATGTATTTATTCTTTGCACAATTTTCTAAATTACTGCTTTGAATGTGCTGTTCTTTCATCAAATGTCCTACTTTTGAGTCTTTATATTGCTGTTAACGAGTAATTGATTACTAAATTAGAGGATGATTTATTGCAATAATTGATTAATCACAATTAATCGTTTCAGACCTATTTCTCAGACATACTGTATGCTAGCCTTGTTTGTGGATTATAATCCTGCAGATAGCAGCATTAAAAATTCAACAATAGGTAAATATGGAATCACATTTTTTGATAAAAGTAAGTAAATTTGTTCCTTCTTGAGATGTGCAGATGCTAAACCTTTGAATTGGTTTCTGTGTTTTGTTTGGACCAAGGTTCTGTCAGAGCTGGACATCGTTGTGCCTCTCCAGCTGCTGATCGGGATGTTCTCCGATGGCGTGAACTCGCTGAAGGAGCTGGCCAATCAGAGAAAGGCTCGCGTCTCTGACCTCTCCGGCAACACCGGCGCTCGCCGGGTGAGCAGGACGGCAAATTTATTAACATCGATGAAAACGTACCAGTCCAACTGGCAAATTAATCCACTTATAACATGGAAAAATGTCTTTATTACAAGTGAAATAATCTGCCAGTTGAACAAGTACTTTTTTTTGTCAATATTAAGGATTTGAACACCACACAAATATAACAATGCCCCAAAAAATACACAAATAAATAAATAATACTGAAAAAAGAAAAATGAACTTTAAAATGACATTTGAACAAGTTAAGAAAAGTGTAGTAATATATTTGCACTAGAAACAAAACTACATGGTAAGATTTGGTGTTTTTTGAAGTGTAATCTTAAAGCATACAGATTTTTAAAAATTATTTATTTCGATTTTCCAGATTTATACACTTAACCACACAAACATAACAATATACAAAAAACATCAATGAATAGATAAGTCGATAACACAAGAAAAGAAGAATTGACTTTAACTGACATTTTAAAAAGTAAAGAAAAAATAAAAATAAATAAATTGTCTAAAAAATTTGCACTAGAAACTACTAGGCCAAAAATACTTGGTAAAATCTTGTGTTTTTGCAGTGCAGGTTGCCCACATGTATTTTCTTCTGGAGATATGTATTTTTATCACTCACTGGGATGTGCTGTCCGTTGCCACGGTAACCACCGCTCTCTAAAAATAGCCATGTTGGAGGGGCTTAATTGGAATTGGCTGCGATGTGACATTATGTCTACATCTCTGCCAGCGAACGGCTCAGGATTAAAGAACGTGTGTAAAACAGCAAAGAAGGCCGAGACATAAATGTGGAAAATAAGCGTCGTTTTTGTTTGTCTGATGGCGGTCCGGCTCGTTTTAGGTGAGCGTCGTGTCGGATCCGGGCCGACGCGGGCAGCACAACACCCTGAGCCCGTTCCCCAGCCCCTTCAGGAGCCCTTTCAGGAGCCCGCTGCGCTGCAGCCCCTTTAAGAACCTGGGTCACGCCACCGGAAACTGTGCCTTGGACCTGGACTGTGACGACGACGACATGAACCTCGGCTGTTTCATCCTCATGTTTGACCTCATCTTAAAGCAGGTGGCACATAAAATCAGAAATTTATTCTTGGAAAGTTTTATGTATGACTGATAAAAGGCACAAGTGTAAACCCTGTTATATTTCTAATAGTTTTATCAGATTCAGAAGTTTGTAAACACTGGGATTACTATACATTTACATAGGACATATTATGCAAAACTCACTTTTTTTTTTACTTCCATTTGGGTTTCAGCTTCTTCTAGAAAAAACTCAAGCTCTTAAAAAAACCACCTAGACGTTTTTTGGCAATAAATTAATGTTTTTGTCGCTGGGAAAACAAGCCGTTTCAAAAACCGACTGATCACATTCCATGGGGACTGCGCCGTTACCTAGCAACCCCAGCCAAGTCTGGCCCCGTAACCCAGCAACCCCAGCCAAGTCTGGCCCCGTTACCTAGCAACACAAGCGGAACTCCAGGACTCCAGGACGTTTGGCCAGCTGGTTTTACAACTATTATAACAAGAAACTTTCTCATTTTAAAGAGTTTTGATCATGTTACAATGGGTTTCTTGTTAATCTGCCAGTGGAACTAATATTATTTAATTAAGAAATTGTTTACTTAAAACAAGCTCATTTTGCTGAAGAGATAATTGTAAGGTAGTTTTGTTTCATTTCAAATGTACTAATATGTTTCCATTAGAAACTAGACCTAAATACTTGGTAACATTTAGTGTTTTTGCAGTGGAAAGTTAAAGCTTTGGCACATATAAGTTTTTCAAATGGGAAATGACTCTACAGAGACTTAAAGTCTCAAAGTGGCTTTAGGTCAATGAAAGTCAGTGTTTTGATGAAACGTGTCAGACAGTTCAAAATGAATTCTGCCAAATCCTAAAGAAATGTGCATGAGCCTCTGAATTTTGAAGAGTATAAACATGAATCACAAGATAAAGTCACAAGATAAAGTCTCTCATAATGGGGTGGCTTTAAACAAACCTAAATTAGGAAAATAGAGACAGAAAAAAAAGGTAATTATCCGGTTTCAGCTGAACACAGTAGCTTCAGTCCACACAGACACATTTCAGTTCCAGCTCGGCCCACAGGTGGGATCTTTAAATTTGTGTCGCGCTCCACTTTCTACCCCGTTACGTGTCTGTTTCCCCCATGCCGGCGCAGATGGAGCTGCAGGATGACGGTGTGATGCTGGGTCTAGACAGCAGCCTGGGGAAGGATATTGTCGGCATCATCAACAACGTCTTCCAGGCCCCATGGGGTGGATCCCACACCTGCCAGAAGGACGAGAAGGCCCTTGAGTGTAGCCTGTGCCAATCCAGCATCCTGTGCTACCAGCTGGGCTGTGAGCTTCTGGAGAGGCTGACCCCCCGGGAGGAGATCCGCCTGGTGGTGAGACGCGCATAAATTAACCTTGCTTTATGTTTAAGCCCTGCAGACTCCTTGTCTCAACCATCAAATACCTCCATCTACCTTGGTGTTGGGTAGTAACCAGTTACATTTGAGTGGTGATGCTTCATAACAGAACTACTCGAGTAAAAGTATAAAGTACAACGTAGTAAAATTACTCCTAAAAGTACATTGTTTTCAAAAGGTTACTCAAGTAAATGTAACTAGTTACTACCCAACTCTAGAGTCATTTGCGAAGCAACTTGAGTAACTTTTTGGAAATTATCTACTTTTAGGAGTATTTCTACTTTTTACCTTTACTTGAGTATTATGAAGTATCGCTGCTCTTACTTGAGTAAAATTTGGGCACAAACAAGAAGTCTTGATTTAACTTAAATGCTAAATAAGTCTATATCTCATACAGTTTTTGTTTTTTCTTCAGTCTGTGAAGTTACTCAGTAGGTAGAGGATCCAGATATTTTACTCAAGTAAGAGTAGCGATACTTTAGAAAATATTACTCAAGTAAAAGTAAAAGTCGTAAACACTCATAAAAGAATTTTTTTTTCCAAAACGGTCCTCAGGTAAATGTAACTAGTTACTACCCAACTCTGATCAAATGACTCCAGAGTTGTGTAGTAATTAGATACTTTTACTTGAGTAAATATTTGAGTATCTTTACTACTCTGTACTTTGTACTTTTACTTGAGTAGTTTTATAATGAAGTATCACTACTGTCAGTTGAGTAAAATTTTGTCTTACTTGAACTTAAACTGTAGGTGTGTCTATATCTCAAGCATTTTGTGTTTTTTCTTCATTCTGTGAAGATACTCAGAGTAGGTAGAGTTTCCAGACATTTTACTCAAATAAGAATAAAAGGTACAATGTTGTAAAACTACTTACAAAAGTAATTTTTTCCAAAAAGTTACTCAAGCAAACTGAGTAACTGTAACTAGCTGATACTCTACTCCAATGACTATAAATTTGTAGTAACTAGTTACATTAACTTGAGTAAGTTTTTGGAAAAAAATTGTTTTAGGAGTATTGTAACTATGCTGTACTTTTAATTTTCACTTGAGTATTTGTATTATGAAGTATCGCTTCTCTGATTTGAGTCAAATTTTTGGATTTGTAGTAACTACTACGGTAGTTACATCTATCTGAGCAACTTTTTGGGGAAAAAAAAAATTTAGAAGTATTTTTACTACATTGTATGTTTTACTTTTACTTGAGTAATTTTATTATGAAGTATTTCTACTGTTTCTTAAGTAAAACTTCTGGATTTTCTACCCACTGAATGAAAACAAACAATTTTGGTTTTAACCAAAAATCCACCAGACATAGACACACACCTGCAGTTTTTGTTAAAGTTTCATAAGTTTTTTCTTGAAAGAAAATGCCTGTTTTTGTTATTATGTAATTATGTTTTTTATATAAGTTATTTTTATTTTGATCTTTATAATACCAACACAAATACCAGGAATGAACCCCACATTTGACTCATTATTCAAACCGTCTTTCAGCTTCTTCATTTAGTGACATTTTCCTGAAAAAGAGTTGGGAAAGTGAAGTTCAGCTACACTATGACTATAAACGTCAAGATGTGATTCGTCATGCAGGAGAAAACAATGAGACATTTTCTGTCTCTGTAGGAGCCAACGGACTGTTTGGAGGACACGTTGATCCCGTGTCAACCAGACTTCTCTCTTGGGACGGAAAATGGAAGTGAGGAAGGAGAAAACCCAAGTGAGCCGAACAACGACAACCCCAACAACCATTCTCCTGAGAACCCAGGTCTGGATCAGTTTCACTGTAGCTGAATTGAAACAGAAACAACTGATGCCTTTATTTGTCACACTTAGATGCAGTTTATAGATGGAAAAAAGATTAAAACTTGTCACCCCTTTAATTCATGGACCGTAATAAACCAAAATTTTTTGGTTCAGTTTCTTCATCCTTACTCAGGATTAGTTACGGTTTGAACAAGATGAAGTAAAAGATCTCATCAAACATTTTGTCCCGATTTAAAGAAATTCAAAAACAGGTGAGAAACAAAGTCACTGATACGTATCAACCTGGTAAAGTCTTCATATCTGTTTTTAAGATTGGAGAAAAGCTAATTTTAAGGTGGTTAGTTTTGCCACCAAAATTCCTCAAAGACAATATCAATGATCCAAAAAGCACTAATTTTGTGGCTTTTTTTTATTTGATCTACATTTTACAGTAAAACGTCAAATGTAATAAACAAAAAATATATATAATTTTATTGAAATCAGTAAAATAACCCAATTTTTATTTTAAAAAAAGATCAGTAAGTCATTGTGGATACAAAAGAAGATTGTATCAGCACACAGTTTTTAATTTTTTGGGCAGTACGCTGCAAAGATTTTCTTCTGAGTAAAATCAGCTCAATAATTGTGATTCTAGCTTCTAAAAAATTAGGATTAATGCAAAAAAACTTTGTTAAACTGGATCTAATATGCAAAGCCCACATTTTGCACGTTTTGTGCTTCTATCTGGGTCTCTACTGTCTCTAAAAAACATCCAGCTGTTTTTCCAGCAGTAAGTTCATGTTTTTTGGTGTCTGGAAAATGAGCCGTTTCAAAAGCCTCCCAGTTACTGAGTCACATTCCACAGGAGTTGTGCCGTTACCTAGCAACCTCAGCCAAGCCCAGCCTGTTACCTAGCAACCGAGGCAGAACTCCAGCACCTTTAAGGCCACGTACATTTGAATAGATGAAAAAAAAAACCTGAAAACTGCCTTTTTTGCCTTTTTTCTTACGTATTGAGATTCACTGCTCTTCTGCTTAGTTTACCATTTTACATTTTTACATAGGGTTATTGTTTTGTGATGTGCAACTTTATCACCAGAGCCTCGTTTACAGGAAATTTGTTTATTTAGTTGAATTGTGTTAAATCGTTTTCTTCCTTCCAGCCATGAAGAACAACTCTGACAAGAAGTTCTCCTACCAGCAGCTTCCTGTGTCCTTAAAGCTGATATACACCATCCTGCAGGTAGCTGCTCTGAATCAGTACATGCTGGTTTATGCATTTTGATTGTTAGTCATGGATTTTTGCTGTGTTGTCAGGAAATGTCCAAGTTTGAGGAGCCTGACATCTTGTTTAACATGCTGAACTGCCTGAAGATCCTGTGCCTGCATGGAGAGTGTCTGTACCTGGCCTGCAAGGATCACCCGCAGTTCCTGGCCTACATCCAGGAGAAGATGCTCATCCCCAGGTGGAGAAAGAACGCTGGGGTGTCCAAACCTTTTGGCATACAGGACAAAAATGTCCAGTTGTAACTTCCCCAGTCGCCACAACATTTTTAGTACTTCTAACTACTTTATTTTGTTATTTTTACTCGCTAAATAAACACAATATTTTGATGAAATGAGCAAAGCAGTCAGATATCTGTAGTTCTTTGTAGGCTTAAAACAAAAAAGGGTCTTGCAGGTTTGCCAGATTAAAACAAAACAAAACAGCAAATCATAAATGTTTAATCTTTTTCTGGATTTTTTGTCTCTTTTTAGCGACAAGAACAGTTCATGGCTCACTCCTGCTTTATTTTCCAAAGTGCATCCCCAGGTCTGCATTTTAATAAAAGCTCCTGGATGTTTTTGGTCCCTATTACTAATAAATTAAATTAAAAGTAAACCCCAGATAAATACTTTATTTTTTCACATTGCTTTTTCCATTTTAAGATTTTAACCACCAAACCAAGTTTAGGCTAATCTTGAAATGTAAAATTTGTTATTAGTGCCGCGAATGGCCCCCGTGCCGAACTTTGGACGCCCCTCTAGGCCTGTCACAATAAACAATAAATCAATTAATTGCATGAAAAATTTAAAGAAACGCAATCATTTTCATTTGCTTGATTTATCGTTTTTCTCTTTTCTCTCTTATTATTCCATTATTGCTATTATATTGCTAGAAAATGGTCTCAAAACAACAATATTATCATTTATCGCAATAAGTTCTGAGACAATTTATCATCCAGCAAAATCTGTTATCGTGACAGGTCTGCACCCCCGGTTGGTCTGTTAGTTTCGGGTCGCTCTGTGACTCCTGGTGCGTTCTGTGTTTCAGCCTGTGGTCGATGCTGAAGTCCGAGTTCTGCCAGCTGGCCTCGCTGGCCGTGCCGCAGCTCCTCCACGCGCTCTCACTGTCCCACGGAGCCGACATCTTCTGGAAGCTCATCAACACAAACTTCAACAGCAAAGACTGGAAAATACGCTTTGAAGCTGGTGAGACTGCTATAATGAAATATTTTCCCTGTACAAGAAGTTGTGAATTAGTAAACTTGTGTTTTTATGACCCGTTTTGCCAAATGAGACGTTTTAGGATTTAGAGCTGAAACTTACAATTATTCTGATGATTAATTGATTACTGGCATATTCGGCTGATTTTTCATTTCACCATTTAAGCTTTTTGTATATTAATTTTAAAAATGTAATTTTTCAAATGCATTATCAATCTTAGTATTATTTTTATTTTTTTAAATAAGAAAAAAAAGATTTTATTACCTAAAATGCAATAATATTTTAGTGAATGCTTGACTATTTGTGGCAGAGAATTCATCTGCAGCTAAAAAACATACTTTTAACTTGAACATGTGAAAATTCAACCCCTTTTACTTCACTTAACATAAATAAAGTGTAGGGCTGATCTGTGTCTGTTTTTTTTTTTGATTAACTGATTAATAGTTAGGTAGCAAAAAGTGCTTAAACAGATTTGTGGCTAAAATTTTGCCACTTGAGGAGATTTTTTTTTTCATCTTCAATGCAAAATTGTTATATTTTTGTACAGTTTTGGCTTAATTACTGCTTTGACTGTTTTGTTCTTTCACCAAATTCCCCTTTTTTGTCTCAATACTCCAGTTAATGATTAATCGATTAGTAAATTAGTTGAGGATAATTTCAATAAACTATTAATTGTGATTCAGCTG
This sequence comes from Alfaro cultratus, assembly GCA_903066825.1. Classification (NCBI taxonomy): domain Eukaryota; kingdom Metazoa; phylum Chordata; class Actinopteri; order Cyprinodontiformes; family Poeciliidae; genus Alfaro; species Alfaro cultratus. Next base: position 74,467 of record CAEFZX010001623.1, on the reverse strand, counting down.
ATTACTCGAATCAGTCCTATTAGGTTAGTAATTAATGATGGTTATCCTGCCTTATTGCAGATGGAGAGCAGCTTTACAATGTTGACACAAAGCACCAGGCAAATGATACAGTGACAGTAGATATCTGGGTTTATTGGGAATAAGTAGAAATAACACAAAGAATCAGCTACGCTTCAGAAAAAGAAGAGTTATGGGATTTATTAAATAAGACTTTCTAGGCAGAAACTATGTATTTATCTAAAGGTTGTGTCAGGAATTATAAATGTACACATGTTGGCATTATTTTCCATTATATTTCAGTCATAAATGGCACCAACAGGCTTTCAGACTCAATTGTTCTCCCATACTGACACCTAGTGGTCAACATCAGATTTTCACATTTTTCTAAAGCAGTGATTCTCAAAGTGAGGACACAGCTACCTCCAGGGTAAAAAAAACATTCAATGATTGCACTTGTGTGGGAATTACAACATCTGCCTTTTAAAAAATATATTTTTTAAAATACGTGAAATTAAATACAAGAAGTATTTGCGATTGACTGGCTGCTCAAAGAAAAGTTTTCCATGTTTTCTTCGCTGTTTTGAGAACAACGGAGAAACAGTTTGTTGCTGATAATTTTTCCTTCTCTCTAGTCGAGAAGGTGGCGGTTCTGTGTCGTTTTCTGGACATCAGCGCTGTGACCAAAAACCACCTGCTGAAATACTCATTAGCCCACGCTTTCTGCTGCTTCCTGGCCTCGGTGGAGGACGTCAACCCTTCGGTGGCCACCAGGGCCAGACTGCTGCTGGACACCATCAAGAGGCCGGCGCTGCAGGTCAGCCGATAGCAGAAAGTAACAGATATGTAGGAAACATTGGGGTCACTTTTTTCTGTTTTGAAGTTCTGCAAATCAAATGTTTGTCACGAGTAATGTCTGAAGTTTTTATTCCTTTCTGAGGAACTATTTGTGTAAATTTATGTGCTGTTTCAAAGCTTACACAGACTAGAAGTGTCTATTTTCTGTGAGTGTTCACCTTTCGATCTACATGAACTAATTTTGTCTTTGTCAAATTGCTTAAAGGAGGAGGTGGACAGGGTACCCAAAAATTGTACTCAAGTAAAAATAGAACTACTTCAACATATTTTTACTCAAGTAAATGTAAAAAGTAGCGAGCCAAGAAATTACTCAAGTAACAGTAAAAAAGTATTTGGTAAAAAGTCTACTCAAGTAGACTGGCCAAATTATCAACCATTTAATATTTAAAAATGAAATAATATAAAAATACAAAGTTAAGTGGAAAGTTTGGTATTTTAAGATGAAAATAACATTAATTCATATCAGTAACAAAAAATAACAAAATCAGGCAAAATAATTTTTTTCAAATCAGTTTCTTTTAATTAAAAACTTTATGAATCTTTAACAAAAACTGCAGGTGTTTCTCTGTGTCAGGTGATTTTTCTGATTAAAAAATCAAATTTTTTTTTTTCACCGGGTAGAAAGTAGAAACAAACATTCTACCCACTGAATGTTTGTTTTTCATTCAGTGGGTAGAAGATCCAGAAATTTTACTCAAGTAAGAGTAGAAATACTTCATAATAGAATTACTCAAGTAAAAGCAAAAAGTACAGTGTAGTAAAAATACTCTTAAAAGTAAAGTTACAGAAGTAAAGGCAACTAGTTACTACACACTTCTGTTTAAAGACATTTTGATTTTAGTGTGTGAACGTCTTCATCAATATTGAATAAAATGATGATTTTTTGTTGTGTTTGTGACCCTGTTGGCTCTGCAGGGTTTGTGTCTGTGTCTGGACTTCCAGTTTGACACCGTCGTCAGGGATCGGCCCATCATTCTCAGCAAACTTCTCCTGCTGCACTTCCTGAAGAAAGACATTCCTGCTCTGAGCTGGGAGTTTTTCGTCAACCGCTTTGAGACGCTATCGCTGGAGGCTCAGCTGCACCTGGATTGCAACAAGGAGTTTCCCTTCCCCACCAGTACGTAGCCATCACGCTTGGTGAATTACAGCCGATCGTCTTTACAGATTAAGGTTTCTCTTTTCTTTTTCACAGCGATCACAGCTGTGCGAACCAATGTGGCGAACCTGAGTGACGCGGCGATGTGGAAGATACGGCGGGCGCGTTTCGCCAGGAACCAGCAGAAGAGCGTGCGCTCGCTACGTGACAGCGTGAAGGGAGGCCAGGAGGAATCGAAACGCACCTTTTCCCTCCCAGAGTCGCTGAGCAACCGACTTCGTGAGTAGAACAAGACGATACATCTGACCTTTGACCTCACTGCGCTGAAACCAGCAGTCAAACTCTGTCTCCAAAGACCTTTAAAGACTCTTACAAGCAGAGCTGAGTAACTAGAAACATTTATTTGAGTAAGTTTTTGGAAAAAAAAAATACTTTTACGAGTATTTTTACTACGCTGTACTTTTTACTTTTACCTGAGTACTTTTATAATGAAGTATTGCTACTTTTACTTGAGTAAAATTTCTTGATATTCAACCAACCTTGAGAAGCTTCATTTAATAAAGTTTCTAAACTGCAGGTGCTTGTTTTAAAACACCTTCAGTTTTTGTTAAAGTTGAATAAGTTTTATATAGGAACATTTTTCTTTTGCCTGATTTTGTTATTTAACTTTATGTTACGGTATGTATGGCTTACACAATAGCGTAGTATTTTTCATTTAAAAATGAGTCTAATTGTTTATTTGCAACTTTTAATGTTTTTTTTAATACTGTATAAAAAAGACTTCAGTGGTTAAATAAAAACTCCACAGAATGTGCCAATTTTTTTAACCTGATAAATCAATTAATCGGATAGTTGATTAATTGATTAATCTATTAGTTGATAACAAGTATTTTAGTAATCATTATCAACTAAACATTACTAAAATAATCATTAGCTGCAGCTGCAATGTTCTGGGATGAGTTCATGTAGCCAATACAGTTTATCAAAACTATTGATAATATTGATACCAAGTTGGCATCAGTATTGAATCAATACTAACATTGTGAGATCTGAGCAAAGCACACAGTTCAAGTGAAAAGTCCCAGTAGAGTAAAGAAAACTTAATGTTTACATTACATGAGAGTGGGACTGAAAGGCTCTTTCCTGGCGTGCAAACATGTGGCGACTGGAAAGCATCTAATGGTTTTTAATGGTTTTTATGGAGAACTGGTGACTTCCCCAGAGGCGGCTCCAGTTCCCACTGAGAGCTTTGGACATTTTCCCTCCCTTACTCTTCTTCTCTGGCCTGGTAGGTCTTGGAAATAAAGCCTGTAAACTCTGAAAACATCAGAAAACCTTAGTTACTGTACATTTGTTTCCCACTGATAATTTCCTTTAAAGCATTTTTTAGAATATTGATTAAATGTTTTAGTGTCAGCTTACTCTGATTCAATAAAAGGTGAAAAGCTTTTTATTATTTCTTTACCAATGGGGAGTGAATTAATAAATTTTTTTTTTTAAATCTTGTATAACTAAAAAAATGTTCATGGACATTCAAACATTTCCGGGAGATTTTTCTCATTTATTTAGAATAATGACATTTTTAATATTAAAATTTTTTGTCTTTGATGCTGATTTCTGTTTTGATCCATTTCTATGATTGACATCTGATAAATATCTGTTTTGAGTTACTTCTGTTACAAAAATCACTATTTGTTTCCACAAAGTCCAAGCACATTTTTTAAGTTTGAACTTTTTTTTTTTTTTTTTTTACCAAGTTAGTGCTGCTCTTTGTGGTAAAATAAGGATGAATTTCCTTCCAGGCCATTCATTTACAAACAGTCTGACTTGTATGGACACATTATGGTTTTTGTCTTCAATCATATGTTTTCATTTACATGTTTTTATAATCACATGTTCGACGATCATGTGTCCAGTTCCATCGCCTCCTGTACATTTTCCTAAATTTTGTTCTTCATCTGTGGTTTTTAGCACTAAGGCTTACAAGGCAAGAGCAATCTGCACCTGCACTTGGAGATATGATAGAGAAAGTCCTGCCAGGTAAACTACAACCCAGATCAGAAACATACTTATATATTGTATCATATTGGGGAGAAACCAAGTCATTCAGTCTAACATTGAAAAGTGAAAATCAGAGCAATTGAGCTTAGTGATGCAACAATTAAATAACTTATAATTAATTGTCGGTTAATAGTTTATTAGATTAAAATTAGTTCTATTTGTGTTGTAGTTTGGCCGCCATCCAGCAGAGGGCGATGCTGGTCATCTTTAATGAGAAACCTACAATTTTCTGTTATTCAGTCAGTATTTAATACAGCTGACACAAAATGTTATTTTTAAAAATTCAGAATATTATGAAAATCTTCTGGAAAGTATCTGCCTTCTTGACACAAGAAAAAACTCCTGCTTAAGAAAATGACCGCTTGCATGTGCATGCTTATTTATTTCTTCATTATTTATTTATTATTTATTTATATTCAGTCATACTGAATTACTTACATCACTCTAGATATACATATTTGATCAGCTTTATCTGTAATTTGTATTATTAATATTTAACACCTTAGATGGAGTAGTTTGTCAGCGAATAAGCAATTTTCCCTTGGGGATCTAATCTATTCTATTCTAAATGAGTTGAGTTTTAACATATAAAACGAAAATAATTAAGATGTGCTCCTCTGCGAACAGATTGCTGCTCATTTGTTTTTCTTTCCCATTTACACACCCCATAAACTGTGTTTATGCTCCATGATGGTGTCTCCATTATCCCTGAACAGGTTGAGTTGACTCCACCACCTCTGTGCTGTTACGCCCCTCCCCACCCCGCTGCTGCTCCCTGCCCTCCCCTCCTCCCTGTAGCACGCTTCCTCCTGCACTTTAACCCTGACGCTTCAGCACCTCTTACAGGCCAGACTCCTTCTCCTGAGGACGACACCATAATCAGAGACCTGCTGCCCGAAGACGCCGGCATCGACCACCAGACGGTTCACCAGCTCATCATGGTCCTCATGAAATTCATGGCCAAAGACAAGAGCAGCGCCGACACTGACATCAGCAGCGCCAAGGCGTTCAACACTGTGAAGAGGCACCTGTACGTGCTGCTGGGTTACGACCAACAGGAAGGCTGCTTCATGATTGCACCTCAGAAGATGCGAACCTCCACCTGCTTCAACGCCTTCATTGCTGGGATTGCACAAGTGACTGAAATCTGATTTAATTTTCCACTTTTGCATCACTTCATTGTGTTGGAATTATAAACAATGTGATTCTGATTGTGGTTTCCTTCAGGTGATGGATTATAATATCGGTTTGGGAAAGCAGCTGCTCCCCCTGGTGGTCCAGGTGTTGAAGTACTGCGCTTGTCCGCAGCTCAGACACTATTTTCAGCAGCCGCCCCGATGCTCTTTGTGGGCTTTGAAGCCGCATATTCGGCAGATGTGGCTCAAAGCTCTGCTTGTTATCCTCTACAAGGTATTTCTATAAGAAACAAATACAGCACAGAAGTCATTTACAGTTAAACTGAAGTATCTCTGTAGATATCTATATTATAATTCACTATTTTCAACCCATTTTTTAAATCACAATTCAGCAAAAAAGTTGCATGAATAATTCTTGATATTTTAAAATAGTACTTTTTTATAACTGAGTTTTAAACTGTTAAAAAAATTATCTTCACAAGTTTCTCACAGTAGTTTTTGGTAATTTGGTAAGTTTGAGTTACAGTCAAAGTGAGGAAAAAATATTGGATGTTTTATAGTGTTTGGTCATTTCTGGTTTCAACCATATTTATTCAGCACCCTCCACATTTAAATAAAATAAATTAAACATTTATTGCAGGGGAAAAATCTCCAAAGGAATATTTCAGAAAAATTACAACCTCTAAAACGAGACCAGGTATGCAGTTTACAAAATTACTGGTTGTACTGTTATTGGCACAAAATAACAAGTAATAAAATATATTTTAATTTAGATTCTTCATGTTGATTCCAACATTTTATTTATCGTGATGAGGGGAGATAGTCCAAAAATCCATAGAAATGGATAAATAAATTAAAGTGTCAGGAAGCAGCAGAACAATTAAAAACTTTAACCTGGGTGGACTCTGAACTTCAGAGCATGTACCTGTTGTGTTGCAGTACCCTTATCGAGAGATGGATGGCAGTAAAGTGGTGCTTCACCTGGTGCACATCACCATCAACACCCTGAACGCTCAGTATCACAGCTGCCGTCCGCACGCCGCCGCCGGGCCGCTCTACAGCGACAACTCCAACATAAGCCGCTACAGCGAGAAGGAGAAAGGTAAGAAAAAGAAACGCTTTAATAACTCGTCCATTTTATCAGTCGCTAATAACGACTGATTCTTAGATCGTGAAGCAGAGAAGCATTTTCTGATTGGCTGTTTTAAAAAATCATTTAAAAAAATTAAATTCACAGCAACTTGTGAATTTTTATAACATTTTTAGGCCTATGTGGATATTTCATAACAAAATGAAGACCTTTTGAGATTTTCTGTAAGATCTATGTAAATATAAATTCACATTGTACATTTTTTATACTTCCATCTGGTCTTAATTACTTCTAAGTCAACCGAAATGCTTAAAGAAACTCACCCAACCGTTTTTTGGCAATAATTAAATATTTTTTGGTCTATGGAAAAGGAGCCATTTTCATTCGACAGATACTGTGCCGTATCTGTTGATACGTATATTTGGCTGGGGTTGTCTTAGCAACCCCAGCCAAATCTAGCCTGTTACCTAGCAACCCAAGCAAAGCTCCAGCACATTTGGTCAGCTGGTTTTACCAATGTACAATGACTGCTGGAAAAGTCAAGTGTTTTATTGTTGACTTACTGTCCAGAAACCATTTTCTGCATTCTTGTTGGCTGTACAGGAGGCTCCACTTCTGTTTTTCAAATCTGTACAGTTTTATAGTTGCACATTATTTTGCAGCCATTTTCACGTGTGAGTGTAAACGTTGAGTTGGAGGCCGTGACGAGCAGCAGCTTATGTGGATTTAAAGTGACAGAATGCCCTAAAAAAGCTTATTCTGAAAGGAATGAAGGACTAAAATTTCATTATCTGAAACTATTTTGTGCTAAAACATAATGAACATGTTTTGTATCCTCATGGACCAATCCTAAACTGTTCAAGGAAGTATAATAGATCATCTTTGATAAATCCCATGTGCTGTATTGTTTCTCTACATCAGAGGAAGACAGCGTCTTCGATGAGTCAGACGTCCATGACACACCGACTGGAGCTGCCAACAAGGAGTCTCAGACATTTTTTGCCCGTTTGAAAAGGATTGGAGGCAGCAAGTCTGTGAAGTATCAGCCAGTGGAGCTGAACGCCAAGAGAAGTAAGAAGTTTTCACCTTTATAAAACCACATCAGTAGCTGCATTTGAAAATGTTTGTCTATATTCTGCTAATGTTGAAAAAAGCAAGCAAACACAATTTTGCAACTATGGTGTTTCTGTTAAATAAGAAATAAAATTTAAATCACACGAGCTTGTTTACGTGATAAGTCATTAAAAATAACAGCAGTGATGGATGGCGCTAGTGCTCATCATCTATTAGCCATCAGAGGAGATGTTAGCATCTTATTCAGCCGTTGTAGAGATGATCCGCTTATATTTGGGAGCAGATACATATTAGGCATTTTGGGAAAATTGCAGTCGGCCTTTTGCAGAAGAGCTCTTGATTCAACATGTTATCACATGTCACTTTTTATGAACTTTGTGATGATGTGAGAGCTCTGGTGGAGCCAGATAGACACTGTCCAAAAAAAATAAAAATAAACATCATCCTCCTACTACTTCCTGTTATCTTCTTCGTGGTTTTTGCCAAGAGTGAAAACTGGCTGTTGATCACATGACTTGTATGATGCGAAAAAAGTGTTTCTGTTGCAGTTCTGTGAAATAAGTCTTTTTTTGATATGGCTGAAAAAGTATCCTAGCAAAATTTGCGCGATTCCATCAAGCAAATTTATTTTCATATTCCGAACTTGTGGAGTTTTGTGGTTAATGGAAACACAGCTTGTGATTTCAAGAGTTCCTTTCCTCTCAGCTTCATTTTTGTTCTGTGCTCAGGTGAAATCGAGCTGTCGGAGTACCGTGAAGCCAGCGCGCTCCAGGACAGCATCCTGCACTGCGTCAGGGAGGAGAGCACCAGGAAGAAGCGCCTTCAGGCCATGCATAAGCAAAAGTCTCTGGACATTTCCAACACGGACTCCATCCTTTTCAGTTTGGACGAACACCGCAGGAAGTCCTGCATCGATCGTTGTGACATGCAGGCGCCCGCTGCGGTCCTCTCCTCCTCCTGCAGGCATCAGGGTAAGGGATCCTGCGACGGTTCTTCGTTTCGGGTTGATCCCGTGGATCGCCGAGGTTCCCGTGGCGGCCAGTCGGACATAGCCAAACCCGTCATCCCAGAGGTCCGGCTCAGCTGCATGGAGACGTTCGAGGACAAACTGGACCAGGGCTCGTTAGAAGGGTCGGTTCAGGAGAAAGAGGACCAAGACCTTATCGACCTGTCGTCAGACTGCACCTCCATTCCAGAAAAACACTCTCTGCTCTCCATGTCCGACAGCGACTCCTTGGTGTTCGAACCGCTGCCTCCACTGAGGATCGTGGAGAGTGACGAAGAGTTTGACCTCAACACCATCATAGGCTCCAGATTCAGTGGGAGTCCGAAGGTCTCGGCGTCCCCTGCCAGCAGCAACACGTTGCGGTTGTCTCCTGTGGTTCAGGTGAGCGTTGAGGACTGTTCCAGTGAAAAAAACGACTCAGAGGCTGTGGTTGGAAAAGAGCCGCCATCTTCAGAGAGGAAACTCAAAGGTTTGACTCCAAGCGCCTCTTTAGAAATCCATGAACGCCTGGAGAACGTTTCCTATGAAAGCCCGATGACCTTGAAGCAGAAGAGAGATCTGCTGAGGAAGACTCCGAATGTCCCCGACTCCTCGTTAGACGACTCCTCTTTGATTGGCTCCAGTCCCTCCGGCAGGACCGTCTTCTTGGACATCCCAGAGGACAAAGCCGAGCCGCTTTCCTCGCCAGAGAGAAGCAAGACAGACAGCAACGACGAAGAGGAGGATGGAGATGACGAGGAAGACGAAGACATGGGGGACGAAGCCGACAGCGAGCCCAAGCCCGACAACGCAGACGATAACGACGAAGCAGAGTTCAAAATCCAGATCGTTCCCCGGCAGCGGAAGCAGAGGAAGATCGCCGTCAGCGCCATCCAGAGGGAATACCTGGACATTTCATTCAACACATTTGACAAGCTGGGAGGAGAGGCGACGACTGAGACGGGTAAGACTCAAAATAAAATGGTCATTAGCTCAGCTTGTTGGAAAGGAACACTGGAGCAAAGCTCTAACAGTTGACACAGATCCCTGAAGTTTTAGCTGCGGTATGTAACTTTGATAAAAAATATATTTGTTGAAGCTGCCATTAAGTGGTGATGGTATGAGGAAAATAATCTGTTTGTTTTGCATTGTTTTCTCTCAATGCTATCTAGAAACAATCAATCAGAGCCAGGAGGGGCTCTTACCGCTGACAATCACTTCTCTCGTAGAGCCTGTCAAGAATGCTCAGTCTAGTTAGCACAGCCACTGATGACGGCAGTTAAACGGTTTTTCTGTAACTATAAGCTGTTTCTCCATCATTAGCACATTTAGCAGCGAGTACATGAGATTGATTGCCAGCGTTAAGGCCCTCCTCCTGGCTCTGATTGGTTGTTTTTAATTGGGAACGATGCATTTCTTCAGACATCAATAGTAGCTCAGGATGGAGATGGAGGAGATCGATCTTTTCACAGATTATCTCTCTCATAACAAACTCTCACAACATGGTGACAGCTGTAACACATATTCCTCAAAACCTATTTGCACTTCTAAAGAAGATGTCCTTGACGATTTATAGAAATTTAGTGCATATAATTAATCTTAGGATGATATTGAGGACTTAAAATGCTTTTTTTCCTGTTTTTGGAGCATAAACCCTTTATTCTGATGGATAAAATACACTTTCTACTACTTTGTGTTCTGTTGTTGAAGCTCTATTCAGATATTGTATTATATATAAAGCAGAGTCAGAGGAAGTGCAGACTTCTGATCTACCAAATATATTGTAATTCATGTGTTTTCTTTATTTCTCTGCAGATCACAAAGGCATGTCTGCGTTGGAAAAGCCCAGGGAGTCGGCCTCAGCTCCAACTCTTGAAGCTGCTCTGCCTGAAACGAGCCATCGCTCCTCAGTGTCAAGTAGGAATCACAAACTTCTCCACAAAATCTGTCTGACGAACTTCTAAAACCATTTCCGATATTCTTAAAAATACATAAAACCCATTTTTTCTCTGAATGACATTAAATTTGGCTTAAATGGGGACTTATTACGCAAAATTTACTTCCATTTGGGTATCAACTACTTCTAAAAAAACAGTCCATGTGCTTAAAATAAATCACATAGACATTTTTTGGCAACAATTTGATGTTTTTTTGGTGTCTGGAAATAAGCCATTTCAAAAACCTCCCAATAAGTTACATTCATTGTATATTCTGCTGTTACCTAGCAACCCCTGCCGAGCTCAGCCCCGTTACCTAGCAACCCCAGCGGAACTCCAGAACATTTATAAATTAACTTGTTTTCTCTCCCCTTATTCTGGCATTCAGCAAATACAAACAATTTTGGTAATCTTAAATTGTCTAAAGCAGGAAAAGTTTAATCTGATTTAATGATAGACAGTCAGAAAAACAGGGTTGTTTCTTTCTATACGATATTTGTTAACATTTGGTTACAACTCTTAAAATATCATCACCTTCCTAAAATAAAGGCCCAATAATGTCAAAAGAGATTTGCCAAAAAAAAGTAGATATTTTTACATTTGGCAAAAAAATTACTTGGGTCATTACTTTAGAAAGGTGGCCATATGCAATTTGAGATTGTAAAACTAACAAAAACAAGTCAAACTAAGCGTTATGTGACTGTCTTGTGTGACCTTCAGCTCAGTACCGGCAGGCGAAGCGAGGCTCTCTGGGCGCCCTGACGATGAGTCAGCTGATGAAGAGGCAGCTGGAGCACCAGTCCAGTGCGCCGCACAACATCTGCACCTGGGAGACCGGTCAGGACATTTCTCTGTAGCAATAAAACGTTTCCAGGAAATGACGTAAAATGAGATGTAGGACTGGGCAACAGATCAGTTTTGATTAATCTAATTTTTATTTTTGAAGATTTAACTTTTGGAAAATCTGGATTTTTTTTCTCATCAATTCACTCCTTGGGATTTCATTGTCAGCTCACTCAAAGCGACCTCATAATTAAAAATAATAATAATTCCCATAATTAAAATTGTGAGAATTATTAGAATTATCTCAGTACAACTTCTTTGAGTGGTACTACTTCGTAAAGCTCAAAGAAGACATGATTTGCGACAGCAAATTAGGACCATTGTAGACAGAAAAAACAAAGGAAGAGCAAATTTCCTATTGTTCTCAGAAATGTTCTAGAAACAAACAAGGACATTTCTGAGATTCAAATTCTAAGATGTGTTTTAAAAAATGAGAAACTTTTTAATCTCAGAAGGTTTCCAAATAAACCATGGAAATTTCTGAATATGAAAAGTGAAATTTTGCAATAAAAAACTGAGAATTTTTGAGATTAATCTCAGAAATGTTGTAGAAAAACACTTGGAAATTTGTGAGTTTGAAAAGTGAAAAATTTGCTAGAAAAAAACTCAAATTTTGAGATCAATCTCTGAAATTTTCTAGAAAAAACATTGAAATTTCTAAGTTTCAAAAGTCGAAATTGTTTTACTTTTGGAAATTTTCTGCATGACTCAAATTTCAACATTTTTCTTGAAAGTTTCAGAGTTTTTTTGGTGGAATTTTTTTTTCTTTTTTCTTTTCTGTCTACAATGGCTTCTAAAAAATAAGATTTTATTTTTAATTTGTATCGCCCAGCCCTACTGAGATGATAAAACAAGAACTGAACCACGTCTTCTCCTTGGCAGGTCCCACAAAAACCAGCTTGCTTTCAGCGCCGAGCACAGTCAGCATGTTTGTTCCGGCACCTGAGGAGTTCATCGACGAGCAGCCCACCACCATGTCTGACCGGTGAATAATTCATCGCCTCCACCTGGATGAAAACCAGAGTTTGATACCCAGAATCACTTGTTGTATTTTTTGTTCCTCGCCTAAGGTGCCGGGACTGCGCCGCCGTGCTGGAGGAATACGACGAGGAGACTCTGGCGCTCGCAGTCGTAGTTCTATCAATGTTCATCCACCTGAGCCCGGATTTGGCTGCTCCCATGCTTCTCGACATCATGCAGTCTGTGGGCAGGTAGGGCGCTGCAGCTCCATCCACACACCACTCCATGGTTTCATAACTCGCTCATGCATAATTCCTCCCTGAGTCTGCATCTGCTGCTTTGACCTCTGTAGGCTGGCGTCGAGTGGCAATTTCTCCGGACAAGCCGAGAGGTAAGACAGGTTAAAGCCTCAGGTGTTCAGGTGTGCATGCAGAAATACTTTGTTTCTGTTTTTCAGCATGTTGATCCCTGGAAATGTAGCAGGCGTGGCCAAGCAGTTCCTGCGCTGCATGTTTCACCAGCTGGCCCCTAACGGCATCTTACCGCAGCTCTTCCAGAGCAACATCAAAGGTCTGCTGCTTCTTTTTACCCAAAGTCAGTCTGAAGCCTCGTAAACACCTAGCTGGGTTTAAAAAAATTAAAAATAAACAAATATCTCCACCAGATCAATTAAAAAAATAAAATAAAATCCACCAGCAATTGATTTCAGAAAAGTTTTCCAGAAAATAAACCGTCACAAATCCGCCCTACAGCGACGTTTTAAATATGTCAAACGCATAGTAGTTATGGAGATAAATTGGGCCATAAAGATGTTTTAGTGTCCATTTTTTTCTCTTTTTTCCATTAAATTTTTTTTTCTCAGTTTTTTTTTTCAGATTTAAAATATCTTTTTGTTTCAAATATTTTCTTTTCAGTCAGTTTATAAAGTAAATAAATTTGAGCAACGTTTTTGGTCCTACTTTAGTTCCGTAAAACTATGGCTGTGTCAGCCAATCAGATTGATTCCTGTTAGGAATCAAACATGGCGGTAGGAACTTCATTAGTGTGGACAGATAAATAAGTTGAATTGCTTTTAAATATAGTTTTACAATATAAAGTTAATAAAATGTATGTCAAAAAAGTATGCGGATATATTGGTGCATTATTTGACTGTAAGCACAAGTGCAGTTTTTTAAAAATCTATTTTAGAAATAATTGTTTTTTTGTGATACTAAACAGTTTTTGTGTGGATAAAAGACCAAAACACATTAAAATGTATTTGTTTTCCCAGATATCTGGCTACTATGGACTAGGCCTGAACCTGCAGGGAATAAAATCATTTCTTTCTTAATATCTTCACAGATGGGAGTTTCCTGAGAACCCTTGCGTTGTCTTTGATAGACTTCAACGAGCTGAGCTCTGTTGCTGCTCTCAACATGCTGCTTGAGGTACAACCAGCAGGGGGAGCACTTGTCAAACAATAAGCTTTTCTTGGCTCTGGCCGCAGAAGTCTTTTTACAACAAGAAACTGTCTAAATATTTCAATAAACATGCTAATGTTTGTTGGTGTTATTGTTAAATAAAATAATTAAAAAGATAACTGCATGAGCTGTCTACAACCACGTCATTACATCATAAACACTCTGATAAATCAGAACTAAATGATCACCTAAATGGAAATATTCTGTCTTAAAAGAACTATATTACATAAGCCTGCTTTGTTTTTATTCATAGGGCTTAAACAACAAAAAGAGTCTACCAGCAGGGGGCACCATGCTGCACTGCCTGGAGAACATCGCCACCTTCATGGAGGCTCTTCCCATGGACTCTCCCAGCAACCTGTGGACAACCATCTGCAACCAGTTCCAGACCTTCCTCACAAAACTGCCCTGCGTGCTTCCTCTGAAGGTAGATATCAACTCTTCCGCTCACTCAGTCATGGGCTGATATGCTTTAATGTGATTACATCTGAAGGAAAAAGCATCTAGCGGTGTCCTTGTCTGGTTCAATATTAGAGTCTTAAAATTGTAATTGATTTGACTCTGATGCTTTTAACCTTGGATGTCAAATTAGTCAGCACGCAACATCCAGGAACAGGACCAGATGTTTGGGTTTGATCTCCATTTTTTAAAGCATGATAACAGCCTATGGTGGTCAAATATGAGGCTGAAATGATTAATTGGATTAATCGTCAACTAATTTAGCAATCAATTAATCGTTAACTGCAGAAAAGGCCAGTTGCTGAAAAAACAACACACTCAGAGCAGTAATTAAGTCAAAACTGTACAAAATATACACATTTTGCATTTGGCTGTCAATATGTTTTACCCAAAACTCCTCAAATGGTGCAGCTTTTGCTTCATCCAGTTCAAATTCACTAAAGGAATGCTATGTTATTGAATTTTAGGCAATAAAATGTTTATTTTCTTATTTAAAAAAGAAATGGAATTGTTCCTTTATACCTTTCCAGGTATTTTTAATATTGCAGTGGTTGAATGAAAAATCTGTAAAATGTGCAATTTTATCAGAGATCGACAGAATAAAATAATCATTGGTCAAATACGTTGCAACGTGTCTCTCCACAGTGCCCAATGGATTCCAGTTTAAGGATTATTATTTGTCTTCTAAAGATCCCAACTACAAACGCAACTCGGGTAAGTTCAAAGCAAAACATTTGAAATGTAACTAGATGTGAAATAGATCTTTTAAAGGTGAAACGTGTTGAAATGTTGCAGAGTCTTCTGGAGCCTTTCTCTAAGCTGCTGAGCTTCGTCATCCAGTACGGATCCTTCAGCCTCTCCTACCTCGTTGAACTGTGTGGACTTTGCTACAAAGCCTTCAACAAGGTACTGTAGTCAGAAACCTCTTCATGTCCACACAGAGAAAAACTAATAGTTTTAAAAATTAAATGCTGTAGCCTGGCATTTTTATTCATCTTTCTAAAGATGTTTTACATTTTAATGCTATTTTTTGACATTATGCTAACTTGGAGGATTAGGGCCAGGCTTAGGAAATAAAAACAATAAAATTACGAGAATAAAGTTATAATATTATGATTTTTTTTGTTCTTAATATTATAACTTTATTTTCATATAATTTTTTTCTCTTAATGTAACTTTATTTTTGTACAACTTTATTGTCATAATATTATGACTTTTTTCTCAAAATATTATGACTTTATTTTTGTAAAGTAAAGTTTATTTTCGTATTATTTAGACTTTTTTCATACGATTTTATTCTTGCAATTTTATGAACTTAGTCTTGTAATTAAATTTTTTACTACTATGGCCCTAATACGTTGTCATAATGCCATCCCTTAGTATGTTTGGTGGATTTTATGGGGTGAATTGTTTCTTTTTGGTTGTGTTGTTAGCAGTGACACCCCTACTGGGGGCCAGGAAGGGCCATTGTCCCCGCTTAAAAAACCTGCTGCCTCTTTTTACACCAGAGTGGTGTAAAAGTTTGAAAACTTACCTTGACAATGCTTGAAAAGTGCTTGAATTTCACTATGGGAAAAGTGAATCGGAGGGCTAATTAAAAAGTGGGTAAGTGAATCCGGTTTGGCCCGGTTTGGCTGCAATCTGCTGGCTTCTCGCTCATCACTTTTAGGTGACGCTCCTGCTTCCCCGGCTCTCCACTCAGCTAGAAATGTGGCCTCATGTCAAAGATGATGAAGTAAATAATCAGGCGGTATTGATTGACGAGATTAGTTTGTGTGCCAGAGGAGGTGATGTATGGTGCATTTCTTTGGACAGAGATGGAGCCTGCCCTGGTCTCCGCCACTGTCAGCACCACATGCTTTATGCCGCCTGTTGTATTGATTTTCCACTCTGTTTAATTTCACACCTTACAAACACTGCAATTCCAAACCTGCAGAATGTGTTGGACTCCAGCAATGTTTCTGGTCCCGCTGTCCAAAGGACCAGCACCACAGGCAGATATTTTCACTTATAACATGGGAAAAATGTCTTGTTATAAAAAATATGCCAGTGGAACCAGTACTTTTCGTCAATATTTTAAAATTATTGACTTAAAACAAGCTCCTATGTCTCCCTTAAAAGTTCCTCATAAGTGTAGGAAGATATTTGCATTCGAAACTAGAAAAAAATGCTTTTATTTCAGATTCTAAGCACAGGAGCCAAAAAAGCTATTAGCAGAAAAAGGCTTTATCTAACAAGCACTGACAATAAAGCCCAGTTTGGCCAAAATTGTCTGATATTTTCATAATGGTAAGGATCGCTTTCTGTATCAGAATATAACAGGATGTTGTTTATTTTTTAAAAAGATGGAACCATTGATTAGATTTAAAGGGAACCTATAATGCAAAATTTTAATTTTGCACGTTGTTGTGCTTCCATTTTGGTCTCTCCATGTTTAAAAACAACCCAAGTGCTTAAAAAAACACCCAAATGGTTTTTTGACAATAATTTAATGTTTTTGGGTGTCCAGAAAATGAGCTGTTTCAAAAACCTTTGGAATGTGACGGAATTAGAAGCCCCGCCCGTTGCCTAGCAACCCCAGAGAAGACCAGCCGGTTGCTTAGCAACTCAATGGGAGCTCCAGCACATTTGGTCAGCTGGTTTTACTGCTGTAAAATCTCATTGTCTAAGAATGATTTCATGCAAAAAATGTAATGAACATGTTTTGTATAGATCACACATTTATTATGACCTGTTCAAGGAAACATAATAGGTCACCTTTAATCAACTACCATTTTTATTTTATTACTAGAAGGGACATCATAATTTAATATGGGACAGAAGAAACACCTGTATTTATTTTTCTGTTTACATAACATACAAAAATATTATAAAACAAAGAATTTAAAGAAAAGGAAAATTCTAATAAAATTCTATTTATTGACATAGTATCAATTCACAACAATTGTTCCCTCATGATACTTTGTAGAAAACAAATCATTACATTTAAATTCAATCGTACTTATATTCCAGATGATCCTAGTTATCAAACCGTACAATAAGCTTACTTAATTATTCAAAGTATTTAAGAAGTTTCTATAAGGAAACCCAGTAGGTTGCGTCAAACATTTCTCATCTCATGCACCATTTCTCGCTGCTGCACTGCACACTGTTTGACCAGACCGTCTTACCGGGGCTTAAGAACGGCCGCTTGATTTGCTATTTACCAAAACGGCACGCTCCGTTAACTTTTAATTATAAGAGAGCGGCGAACAGGTACGCGCAGGGAGAAACGTCAGTTCTGCAGGAGCAAAAAGAGACATGAGCAAACACGACCGCAAAGAGGAAGCAAGAAAGAGAGAGGCAAACTGTAAGATGACAGTGTGGTTTGTAAACAGGCAGCTGGGCTTTGTGTAGAAGGGATGAACAAAGAGAGCAGCCCATCCTCAGGGAGGGAGAAGGCAGCCTGACAGCCTCATCTGAGCTGCCTGGGACTCTGGGAGGAGAGATCTGGACTGGCCTAAATCTACTCCTTCGCTATTCTCACTCTCCCTGCCTGCCCTCCGCTCCCTCCCGCTGCCTGTCCTTCCCCCTCTTTTCAAGCCACAGAGTTTATGCTCTCCGCGCAGCATGAGTAAGGAAGAGTGATAATAGAAAAAGGCAGTCTTGCTGCTCCAGTACATTTACTCGCCTCTCCATCCCCTCTCATCCAGGAGCGAGATAAGTTCTACATGTCCCGCATTGTGGTGTTGGAGCTTCTGCAGGCTCTCAAGTTCAAGTCTCCTTTGCCTGATACAAACTTGCTACTGCTGGTCCAGGTAAAAAAAAAAAAGAAGAAAAGATCTGTTCATTTTGGTAAATCTGTCTAAATTGATTAATCGGATTAATTGTGATTAATCTAATTTAGTAATCAATTAATCATTAACGTAATTTGGTGAAAGAACAACACAGTCAAAGCAGTAATTAAGCCAAAACTATACAAACAATACATACATTTTACATTTAAAATAAAACAAATCCTCAAAATCTGCAGAAAGTGACAGATTTTATCCGATTAATCAGTTAATCGGCAGAATATTTGATAGAATAGTTACTAAAATAATTGTTTCAGTCATCGTAGATAATGAAAGCAGCTCTTTAAAATGCTGTGAATGTTGCCAGTTTGTTTGTGCAGATATAGGAACGCGTCTGGCAGAATCCACCATCATCCAGAAGCACATGATCTCCACGCTGCCGGGGGTGAGACTTAAAACCGTGTGTGTTACAACACTATTAAGCCGAGCCCAATAAAACAGCAGGAAGAACAGACGGACCTCTATAAAGCTAAGCTGTTTTCTTCCCCTACAGTGTACGACTGCAGCAATGGAGTGCATGAGGCAGTACACCAGTGAGCTGCTGGACTTCATTGCAGATATGCATACTCTAACTAAACTAAAAGTATGTCTTACCTCACTGGTAGATTTTTTTTTTATCACATTTGATCTCTTTGGTGATGTTTCCCACTTTCTAAATTGACTTTCCAGAACCACATGAAGGCGTGCTGTCAGCCGCTGCATGAGGACACCTTTGGGGGAAACCTGAAAGTGGGTTTGGCACAAGTTGCAGCCATGGAGATCAGCAAAGGGAACCACCGGGATAACAAAGCTGTGGTTCGGTATCTGCCCTGGCTTTACCACCCGCCTTCCACTATGCAGCAAGGGTGAGAACAAGCACATCCACCCCGTCACTCACAAAGGCCGGATTCAGAGCAGACGTTTTGTTCTCATAGTGTTTATAGAGTAAAGAAAGGGGAAAGGGCTTTTCACTGGCGCAGTAAACAAGCTTCACTTGCAAATCCTCCTGATAACAGATCAAAATATAGACAAATTGTGTTAGAATTATTCTGAAATAGTTCAGTTTAAACAAAAATAGAATATTATTAAAAAGTTACGCTGTTTTAAAGCTTTTATTTCTGTCAGTTATGATGGAGTTCTGCTCACAGATAAAAAGATGAAACTTTAGATTAACATATTTAGTGCTGAAACGATTAATCGGATTAGTAGTGATTAATCAATTATTGAAATAATCAGCAACTAATTTAGCAATTGATTAATCATTAACTGTAGCTTTAAAAAAAGGCCATTTGCTAAAACAAATCTTCATATTCAGATTATTAATTAAGCTGAAACTGTATAAAATAAATATACATTTTGCATAAAAACACCTTTGTCTTAAACATGTTTACCCAGAGCTCCTTAAGTTGCAAAGTTTTAGCTTCACCTGTTTCAAATTCATTAAAATAATGCTATTTTTTCATTTCCTTATTTACAAAAGGAGTTGAATTATTTGCATGTTTAAATGCAAAAAAAACATTTAAACATGTTTGGTGTTTTGGAGTGAATTCAAGCCTGGAAATAAAATAAAAAGGTTTCAATAAAGACATAAATGCAGAAAGATTATTTCAATTTTATTTTTTTTACTTATTTTCTGCATTTTTTTCTTCCAATAAATTATTTTCATTGCCGTTTGGTTTACCTGCACTCTTCCCGTTGCTTTTAAGAGCTCAAATTGTTGCTGTGTAGTTAAGAGGATGCAAACCAAATGTCATTATGAAGTGTTGAACATGCTTCAACATCCTTATTAGGAGGAAGAATGAGCCGGATCACACAGGCACATTTACCACTTGCTGCCTTGGGATCCCAATTCAAAACTATAATAAAATAAATGTTTGTTCAGTTTGTTATATTCACTCTTCTCTCATTATTTCATTACTGTCATGCATCACTATTATGATCTCCAAGGTTAGTTTATATAAATGTTTTCGTACTAATTGTGGGTTTTCTAGGGATTTCAGTACAATTATCCACTAACATAAAGGAACACATTATTTTACAAGAATTATCTGACTAAACTGTTATTGCACAGTAAACCAGCCGTTAAGAAATCAAAGTTCTCCAACATTAGGCCTCCTGTTGGTCTAAAATAGTCTGGACCATGAGGTGTAATAAATCAATTTCAGCGCGATCCCCGCTGAGATAAACTAAAAAAAATAAAGCAGTGACGACTCGCAAGGCAACGCGCCGAGGCTTCAGCTCTGTGATTAGTCCGTTCTCCCGGATTTAAATGCATAAAGTATAAACCTACCTTCTATGAACCTATATTTTAGGAATAAATTATTATTTTCCTAAAAACAAGCAACGCTTAGCCTGGCGGGGGGCTAGTAAAGCATGGCGGCCCTCCAGGCTTATAATACACTGAGGGAAACCTGAGAATATAAGACAATGTTTTTGAAACCTTAAGAAGTGCTGTTTTCAGGCTAAAGTTTGAGTCACCCAGATCTTTATTGCATTCTGTGACATGAAGCGGTTGAAGCTATCAGTGACTAGCAGCTAATATATTTCTGTTAGCTAACCAGGATAAGCTAACTTGCTAACCATTGCTATAAAAGAAAGTTGGCTAGATTTTTTTAATTCCATCACAGAAGTGCAAATTTGTTGCCAATTTGTTGTCTTCTGTACATTTGTCGTGATACAGGTCTTAAATTTAGTTCATTTTGGTCTTAAAAAGTCTTAAATTTTAGTTGGTTAAATCTGCAGACATAGTGTTTCATAAATAATCGTTTTTAGAGACATAAAACGGAGTTTATGTGTGGATGAAGGACCAAAACGCATCAAAATTTATTTGTTTTGCCAGATGTCCAGCTACATGTGGACTGGGCTTGAATCTAATAGCCCCTAATTTGAAAAAAAGCATTAAACTGTGGCAGGGAAAAAAACAGAAACACAATAAATCTATAATGGCAACAAAAACCTTTTACTGCACTGTAAATAAGATTGATTACATTGGTTGGATCAGGAGTTTTCCCAGTGGCTCGGCCTCTTAATAATTTACAGGGATTCCACATCAAGTGATGCTTAGTAAAGCCAGCTGAAATTATCTTGGCTCATCAGCATGGCTGCCTTCGTGAAGGCAGAGTGAGAGGATGATGGATGCGGCGCCCGCTTCCTGAGCCGCTTTGTTAATCTGAATTCATTTTCTGTTTCCTGCTTGCAGGCCAAAGGAATTCATTGAGTGCGTGTCCCACATCCGTCAGCTGTCCTGGCTGCTGCTGGGGTCGCTGACCCACTGCGCCCTGCACCAGGGCTCCACCTCCTGCATGCCCATCCCGCTGGACGCCGGCTCCCACATCGCAGACCATCTGATCGTCATCCTGATCGGCTTCCCGGAGCAGTCAAAGGTCAGGATGACACCGATCTGCTCACACTGTCGCTCACAGGACGCTTACTAGTCAATTCAATTCTGGTTCATGAGTAAGTAATTATATAATCTCAGAAATATGACTTTGATCTCAAAATTATGACAGTAATTTCAGAAATAAGAGATTTTTCTCAGAATTATGATTTTCTAAGAAGTATGACTTTAATATTAGAAATATGAGATTTTTCTCAGAATTGTAACTTTAACTTCATAAATATGAGATTTTCTCAGAATGTCTTAATTTCAGAATTCTGAGATTTTTCTCAGGATTATGACTTTTTCACATAATCTGACTGTAATCTTAAAATTATAATTTTTCTCAGAATTATGACATTAACTTCAGAAATATGAGATTTTGCTCAAAATGTCTTAATTTCAGAATTATGATTCTAATCTCAGACTTTTGACTTTAATCTCAAAATTATGGCTTTTTCTCAGAATCGTGGTTCTAATCTCAGAATTATGCCTTTTTTGTTTTTTCAGGAGTATGACTTTTTGAAATCAGAGTTCTGACCTTAATATTCTAGTCAGGATTATTTTTTTTCCAGTGGTCTTTATCCACTTCCGTAGCTGAAAAGTTTGAAAACTTTAAATTTCTTGAATTTTACTTTGTTTTTGACGCTTTTTTCCCCGCCGTCTGCAGACGTCGGTGCTGCACATGTGCTCCCTGTTCCACGCTTTCATGTTCGCCCAGCTGTGGACCATCTACTGCGAGCAGGCGGCCGCCGCGCCGTCGCTCCAGAACCAGAACCAGACCGAGTTCTCATCCAGCGCCATCCTTACGGGCCTGGAGTTCTGGAGTCGGGTTACTCCCAGCATCCTCCAGCTCATGGCCCACAACAAAGTGGTAAGAGTTCGCCTCCTGTGATGTCATAAACTCTTATCATGTCAGATTATAACAGATTATGTTTTCATGTTCGTCTCTCAGATGGTAGAGATGGTTTGTCTGCATGTCATCAGTTTGATGGAAGCCCTGCAGGAATGTAACTCAACCATCTTTGTGAAGGTTTGATTCAACTTTTATTATTTTTTAAAAAGTATTAGACTTCAGCTGTTTTTACCTTTTGTCACACTTATTTGTTTCTGATCATCAAGCTGATTTTAAGATGAGACAAACATAATCCGAGTTAATCTGATCCCTTCCTGGCCTTTAAAAGGAAAAAATCACTTAAACAGAACCCATCTGGCAGCAGGAAGTAGACTTAAAGAGACCAAAAAACAACATTTAAAAAATATCAGGTGGAAAACAGTCATTGATATCAATCAGTTAGCGCTGAAATCTTGGTTTTTAAAGATTTAATTTTTTGAAAATCTGGATTTTCTTTTCCACCAATCAGCTCCTTCTATAGTTTATAGTGATGTCAGCATACCCAAGGCAGCCAAAACACACAAGAGTGTTTTGCAGCTTCTATGTATTTGAATTGAGGTCAACTCTGATGAAATATTGGGCTGGGCTTTCTTTAATTCAAAGAATCAAGTCATAATATTACCAGAATAAGAATTATATAAGAATTATAAGAATTTCTACACAAAAAAAATAAAATAAGGAATATTGTGCATTACAAATTTTACAGATAAGAAAATACTTCACCTTTTAACACATCAGGATCAAATTACTGTGTGTCCATTTTGAATAAAGAACTTCAGAGACCAGGATTTCTTCTTCTGGTAAAATTGTGTTTTTATTCTCTTAATATTGTGGCTATAATCTCGTAATTAAGCAAAAAATCATCATAGCTTGACCCTAATACTCTGTCGTATAACTCCGAAACATCTAAGTGTGTCCAGAAAATTATAAACTAAATAAATCTTTATTATTATTTTTTTTACATTAATTTTCATTCTTTTTTTTTTTTTTAGTTAATTCCAATGTGGCTGCCAATGATTCAGGCCAACCTGAAGGTAAGACTTCCACATTAAATTTGGTTCAATTAACATAAAAAAAACACCTTTATTTATTCAAAGGGGAATTTAAATGTTCTCGTGACTTATGTAATCTGGAGGGCAGGAAGGTTCTCCTGTAGCAGTCAGTGTTGGAATGAGTCTGAAGAGACCTCTGACTGAAGGTGTTTCTGTATCAAAGTCTCATGACTGTAATTTCATGCTAACACCTCAATTTCAGGGAAGCAGAAACAATATTCTACATCAGCATGTTCTGAATGAAACCATTATCTGTTGGCAGTAGAATGTTGTCAATGTCTGCTAGTCCACCTCTTTTGCTTTTGCCACTCCTCTTTAAATTTCTGTCTGGCTGCACAGTATCGCCAAAAGAAAACGTTTATAACGTTTTTTTCTTGGTCTGCACACCCAAGAGGGCACTGCCAAGAAAAATAACATATATATATATCTATATCATATATTATGTGTATATATATATACACATAATTGTTTTAGTTATTAATTCACATATTTATTTTGTATTTATTCATTTCTTGGGTTTTACATTTGCTTTTGTTTTTTCAAGAGGGGGCCATGGCCTCCAACTGGCCCCCTTTCGGGAGCGCCACTGTGGTTAGTAAGCTGGATAAAGAGATGTTGAAGTAGGGGATATGATCCCTTGATCATAAGAAAATAAACAAAACACAAACACCTTGTTGCCATGGTTACGCATCACAGCAAACCACCCTGAGTTAAAATCATTCCAGCTGCACAGAGTGGATAATTGTCCAAATCTGCAATGACTCAACTAAACAATATGAACAAAAGTTGACATTTCTAGAAGAATAATCAGAACTTTTACACCATTTCAAACGGATCTGTCTTTTTTTATTTTTCCCAGCATCTGTCGGCGGGGCTGCAGCTGCGACTCCAGGCCATCCAGAACCGGGTGAACCACCAGTGCCTGCAGGGCCAGACATCCGGGGCGCCGCCATTCGCGCTGCGCAAATGGCTGCAGTGCACTCAGTTCAAGATGGCGCAGGTGGAGATCCAGTCGTCGGAGGCGGCGTCGCAGTTCTACCCCATGTGACCTTTCGGCCTGCTGCAGCTGACCAAAAAACCAACAAAACGGGATCCACTGATACTGTGCTGGATTAATTTTCAGAAGGAAGCACCTTTCATACTTGTACAGCAAATCGTTGCTATTTTAAAGTAGTTACTGTAAAAGTGGTGATTAAAAGTTGGGTAAATGTTTTTATTTTGTGCCTGAGAAGGACGACTGTGAAAACTTTCTATTGTTGCTAAAAAGCAAAAGCTTTGACTTTTTAGTTTTTGAAGATTTAATTTATGGATTATCTGGATTTTTGTTTTTTCCACCATTGCGCTCCTTTGGGTTTCCATAGATCAGATGGGCGGCCATCTTGTTTTAAAGCTTCTATTTACTAAGACTTTGAATTGAAGTCAAATCTACAGCTGAATATTATGGCCTGGCTGCGATTTTTTGTGTGTTTACGTAATAACATTACAAAAATATATTAATACAAAAATAGACCTGAAATAATACAAGAAAATAATAATATTACACTGCAAAAATTCAAAATACTACCAAGTATTTTTGTTTAGTTTCTAGTGCGAATATATTGGTAAACTTGAAATAAGACTAAACTTCAAGTAACTTTTCAGCAAGATTTACCGGCTTGTTTTAAGTCAATAATTCTTGAATATTGATAAAAATTAACTGTCAGATTATTTCACCTACACATGAGGAAAAATTATTATTAATGAAAAATATGCCTGTAGAAGTAGCAGTTTTTATTAATATTCAAGAATTATTGACTTAAAACAATATATATCTTCCTGAAAAGTTACTTATGAGTTAATTTGTCCTATTTCAAGTGTAATAAGATAGTTTTACAAGAAACTCGACCAAAAATACTTGGTAAGATTATGTTTATTTACAGTGTAGTATAATTCTATGAGAACTCCCGCATGCAAAACTTAAACTGAGGAAAGCTGAACATCTTGTGAAGTTATACTTTATGTTTTACTTAATTTTTAACATAAATATTTAGTTTTTAACACACTGGCATCAAATTATCAGCAGCAGGACTTTTAAACGGCGTTTACTTCAAATAAAGAACCACACAAACTGATGACTCGGCTTTTTTTCTAGTAATTTTAGAAGTTTTTTTTGTCTTTTTTCTGCTAATATTATGATTAAATTCTTGTAATTTAACAAAAATTCTCGTAGCCTGACTCTAATACATCATTGTACAACTCAGAATGGATGATTGAAATAAAAGCCACTTTTTGAAAGTATTGTGTCATTTATGATTTTTTTTTTTAAAAACAGAAATAAAAACTAAATAAAATATGAAAATATTTTATCAGAAGAAAATTGCAACTTTCTTCTGATATTAAGATGACTATTGTTGAAATATGACTATTATTATGAGTAAATTCTCGTATTTTCAATTTTATTTCTGTAATGTGAATTTATTCTCATTTTATTTCTGTAAACTTTGACTTTATAATCAGACAACTTTATTGTCGTATTCTATCCAATTACAATTTCAACTTTGTTCGACTTTATTTTCATTATTTCTACTTTATTCTCGTACAACTGTTCTCAAATAATAACTTTATTATTGTAATACTACGACTTCATTCTCATAATTGTATCTTTTTTTTATTTATTGTTAGTATGGCCCTAATACTCTGTTTTACTTTTTCTATTTTTAGAAAATAAAAAAATAAAAAAAAATCGATTAAAATCGAAAATTGCATCTGATATGAAAAAAAGTCAATTTTAACCCACATCCTGTCGCTTCATTTTCAGGCTGCATATTAAATCTATTTTATTTTTTTCTAAACACAGAGTGTCATTTTGCATGAATCGCCTTCCTCATCCTCCTCTTCCTCCTGCTGGAAAATTCAAATGTGACATTCAGATCCTTTGATGTCCGTGGAAAATGTCCAGTTTACCATAATGAAGGTACGATTAAATCAGCTCAGGCGCCTGCAGGATACAAAATTAAAATAAAAAACAATAACAAAAACTCCCTGACATGGCGGGCAGAGAGTCAGTCACGCTGCCTTCCGCAATCAGCGCTCGGATCGATCATAGACCGATCGGGCCGCAGCAGCAGCGGCTCTAACTCGATCACACGGAGCCAGACACTGGAGGTAAACAAGAACATTTGGGTTGTTCCCCACTCCCAACCTTACCTGCTCCGCCCTGGCAGCAGCAAAACAGATTGGCCCCGCGCACACGCCACGCAAACACAATTACCTTTTGGACTAATGAGGTTTGTTGTGATTAAGCATTGTTGCGGGGTCTAACTTTGTTACCGCAAAGCTCTTGTCTGAGAATAACAGATGACATGACAGCAGGGCTAGAAAGCGGAGCAGAGCATTAATCTTTGTTTTCATCTTCATCCTTGCTGCAAAGATTTCATTATCGAGCTTTAAGATGAATTAGATGGGATGAAATAAAGACCCTTTTCTCTGGCTAAAATGTAACTTTTTTAAAACTAGAGTTGGGTAGTTAAGTTACTTTTACTTGAATAACATTTTGGGGGAAAAGTACTTGAGTACGCTGTACTTTTTACTTTCTATTGAGTAATTTTATTATGAAGTGTCGCTACTCTTGAGTAAAATTTGTGGAAAAAAGCAAGAAACTTCAACTGTTGGTGCGTTTATGTGTCATGCATTTTTACCCAAGCTAGAGTAGCAATACTTCATTAAAAAAGTATTGCAAAAGTATAACTACCCAAAAAAAGTCCTAAAAACTACTTGAGTAAATTGAACTTGAGTAACCTGATAAAATAACTAGAGTTGGGTAGTAACTAGTTACATTTACTTAGTTACATTTACTTGAGTAACGTTTTTTGGGGGAAAGTACTTAAGTACGCTGTACTTTTTACTTTTAATTGAGTAATTTTATTATAAAGTATCGCTACTCTTGAGTAAAATTTGTGAAAAATCAAGAAACTTTAACTTAAACTGTTGGTGCGTTTATGTGTCATGTATTTTTACTTAAGTTAGAGTAGAGATACTTCATTAAAAATGTATTATAAAAGTATAAATAGCAGCAACTAGTTACATTTACTTGAGTAACGTTTTGGGGGGAAAAGTACTTGAGTACACTGTACTTTTTACTTTTGAGTAATTTTATGATGAAGTGTCGCTACTTTTGAGCAAAATTTGTGCACAAACAAGAAATCTTACTTATAATTAAACTGTAGATAACTCTGTCTATAAAGCATTTATGTTATTTTCTTTATTCAGTGAAGTTACTCACAGTGGGTAGAGTAACCAGAAATTTTACTCAAGTAAATGTAAAAAGTAGCTGTACAAGAAATTACTAAAGTTAGAGAAAAAAGAATTTGGTAAAAGTACTGAGTAAAAATCCAATTGTCAATCAATAAAGTGAAAATTTTGGTATTTAAATGACAATAATTCATATAAATAACAAAAAATAGGCAAAATCAGGAAAAAGACAAATTTTTCCAAATCAGTTTTTTTCAATAAAAACTTTTGAAACTTTAATAAAAACTGCAGATGTGTGTTTCTGGTGAATTTTTGGTTAAAACATGTTTGTTTTTCATTCAGTGGGTAGAAAATCCAGAAATTTTACTCAAGAGTAGAAATACTTTATAATAAAATTAATGAAGTAAAAGTAAAAAGTACAGCTCAGTAAAAAATACTCATGGAAGACCATTTAAAAAAAACTTAACTCAAGTAAATGTAACTAAGTAAATGCAACTGAGTAAATGTAACTGAGTAAATGCAACTAAGTAAATGCAACTGAGTAAATGTAACTGAGTAAATGTAACTGAGTAAATGTAACTGAGTAAATGTAACTACAATGAAAACATGTTGATGTAGTGCTACTCTTACTTGAGTACAATTTTTGATTGACACAGTGTGACTAATAAGGTTGGACAAACAAAATCCTAAGTCCACACACACACGCACACACACACACACGCGCACACACACACACACACACACACACACGCACACACACCCCTCCCCACGCCCACACACACACACACTCCGCTGTGACCTGCTGAATCAGGCTGCAGCGTCTCATCAGTCCTGCTCATCAAAGCGCCTCTCTCCTGCTGCGCCCCCTGCGTGGGTTACCGCGTTTTCAAGTGATGATGGATGCAGGTGTGTACGTGCATGAGTCCGCCGCTCGCGCATAGGTGTGTGCGCGGGTTTAATCAAGCCCCCCTTTGCTCCGGGGTTGCATCTGTCAGCCACTGCCACCGTTGTGATCGTTTGAACTCGCAGGCCCTTTTGAGACAGAGCGCCTCTCTCTCATTAGCGGCAGCTTATGCAATCAGTGTCCCACAGGTATCCAGCTCGCCCCGCCCGGCCTGCCGCCTCCTGGAGGACCAGATGGAGGCTGACCCGATGAGCCGGCAGCTGGAGGCACCGAGCCGGGGTAATTAACGCCGGCAGAGAGGTGTGTGACGGTCCTTAGTGAAGGTCAGTTTCGCTCCGGAAACAGGTGGCGCATTGTAACGCTATTTTAGTAATCGATTATTCTGACGATTAATCGGGTTAAAATATTCTGTAGCTTTTTCATTTAACGACTTAAGCCCCTTTATGCACAATAGTAGAAATAAATAAATGATTCAATTAGTTAAAGAGAAAATAATCATTTTATTGTCTGAAATGCAATAATATAAAAGGCAATAAAATAAAGAACAAATAAAAGTAACACATAGCAAACAAAAATAAATAAAATTATGAGAATAAAGTTGAAGGAGATTGAAATCAAAAAATGAAAATATAGTAATAACTTTTCGAGAATAAAATTGCAATATTATGACTTTATTCTAGTATTATTTAACTTTATTTTTGTGATTTTATGACTTGATTCTTGTAACGTTATGATTTTATTCTTGTATTATTTTGACTTTATTCTCTTGGTACTATTCTCACACGACTTTATTCTCCTAATTGTATGACAATATCATCATAATTAATTTATTTTTTATCTTCTTAGCATGGGTTCATGCTAAGTTCGTTTGTGTACGCTCAATTATTTATAGCAAAGGAGGAATCTGCAGCTAAAAAGATACTTTTAACATCAATATGTGAAAAGTCCAACCCTTTAATCTGTTGATTATTGATTGGATAGTTAATAATTGAATAGCATGCGAAGCTGAAACTATTCATGCACCTGAGGAGTTCTAGGTAGAAATGTAAAACTTAGATATTTTTGCAGTTTTGGTTTCACTACTGCTCTAAATATCTTATTCTTTCAGCAAATAGCCTTTTTTAGAATTGTGTTAACGATTAATCAATTACTAAATTAGTTGACGATAATTTTAATAATTGATTAATCACGATTAATCGTTTCAGCCGTTGGTTAAAGAATGTACATTTCAAAGAGTCTAGATGCGCTCTCTGCACTGATGTGGTCTCTGAGAGCCTGGAAATTTGTTGAGGCGGTTACAAACCCTGGTACCCCCTGCTGAGCGCTGTCACTTTGCTTTTATTACAGTCAAATCCACAGCGCCCTGGCTGGACAATGCATGAATGTTTAAATTGCTCACAGTGTCCACTGGCATCACCATCAACCCCCATCGAAAGCAGGGAAGGCAGAGTCCTCTATAGCTCCTCTTTCGCATTTTAATTCATCGCCATTACTCTTCACTGGTCTTGTCCATCAGACAGGTCTGATCTGTGCTTGTTTTGCACCGCGAGCTACAGTTCATGTACACTTAGCATAAAAAAACAGAAAATTTGTGTTTTGTCTGTCCATTTTTAAATAACAATGCTTCTTTACAATACAGTTGGAAATATTGTTTATTCCCCCTTAAATTGTGCCACATTTCTAAGGAAAGTTGTCCCACAGAAAACTTTTCTAAACTTCTCTGTCAAAGTCAAAGAGCTTATTTTGCTGCTGACTTTTGTTTGGAGTCTGGATGGCGGCCAAACTACAACACTAAAACAGGTCTGAACCGACATTATTAGAAAATCCATCGAAACTAATTGTAATCTGATTAACAATAATCAATATTTAATCGTAAATTCATTAATAGTTTTAATCCGTACTCTCTAAAAGTGAAGATAAAGGAAAATGAATGAATATCAGCTTCTATCCAATGAGGGCAAGCTTTGTTTTTCCAGTGAGACAGATGCTGTCCCACAGCATTACACTGCCATCACCAACAGCTGTTAGGCTTTGGTAGAGAGGACAACCCTGCAGCTGAACCCACAAATGCAACAGATGTTGCACCAACAGTATAAAATCTATAGCCAAGAAGCATTTTTTCAACAAGAAAACTGTAAAATGTCCTTCATTTTTTATGTTTACATGGTCAACGTCTTTGAGATGTTTATTTTTGTTTGTTTGTTTGTTTGTTTGTTTGGGTTTTTTTTTTTAGAGATTTTTCTGATATACACACAGCTGTTGATGAAATCCTGACTGATCCTGTAAGTTTTCTGTGTATTAAAATCCCCCAGTACTGGTCTGGTAGTTGAGGTTCATTAAAGATGCAATGTGTGAGACAGACTGGGGGCATGTCCTCCACTGTGTGTGTGTGTGTGTGTGTGTGTGTGTGTGTGTGCAAAATGGACAAAAACAATGTCTTCTCTCTCATTTTATCACATGCCGACTCGTTCGCTTTCCTCTGTGCCACTAAAGACAAATCTGCAAGTTTTTCCACGTTGTTATTTACAGTTTTATTTACAACTGAAAAACTCAGCAGTGAGATCAAGTTTTGCACATATTTTTTTTTTATCTGTTTGTCATAATGCACAAATTTTGTGTGTACTATTGATTGCCATATATACATTAATGGCTTGCTCCATCAACATGACAACATTGACATGGATCTAAATGGTAGCACATTGAGAATTACTATGTATAAACGTCTGAGCCGTTACACTGTACATGAATCAACAGTCCAGAAGGCAGATATTTAAATATCAATATTTACATTCATGCATCCATCATTTTTCTCATATAGGTACATGGTGGGGTATACTGTTAGCTAATACTTGTGCATGGTTACATGCAAGCATGTGTTTATTTTTTTTCTTCTTCTTTTCTTCCAAAATTCAACAGTTTAGCCAAGATCTATGCATCTCTGACATTCACAGAGACTCTTATCTCAAAGCCCTCATCTGCATGCACGCTCGCATACAGACAGATACTCACATCCAAATGCATTCACACTCACATGCATGGACACACGCTGCTTTAACGTTGAAAAAAAAAAGCAGAGCCGTTGTGTTTTTCCACTGAGGATGTGGAGGATGGCTGTGACAGCACTGAGTCACAATCGTCCCTGCTGTGGAAATCCTCAGTGCAACCTGATCCTGTTGCTATTGGATAAGTCTTCAGCCACAAAGTCAGCCCAGCACTCACATCCCCTGTTTCTGTAACTGTAGGCAAAGCCCGGTGTAAGACGGAAAAAATGAAGAGTGTCAGATTTGGACAAAACATGGCTGAAGGCGTCAGGCTTGTGGAGAGCAATTTGTTCCAGTATTGTTGCAAATTAAAACAAAAATTCAAAGATTTTAATTTGAAAAAGGAATTCTATGACGAAGTATCAGTAAAAAAAAAAATGAGAATGAACTCATACGGGGAATAAAGATGTAATTTTACAAAAGTAAAGTCAAAATAATTGTAATAATCGTAAGTTGTAATAATATGAGAATAAAGTTGTAATATTTAGAGAATAAAGTAATTTTATGAGAATAAAGTCATAATATTATGATAATAAAGTCAAAATAATATGAGAATAAGGTGGTAAAATTACAAGCTTAAAGTCATAACATTATG
The DNA here is from genome assembly GCA_903066825.1 of Alfaro cultratus. NCBI lineage: Eukaryota > Metazoa > Chordata > Actinopteri > Cyprinodontiformes > Poeciliidae > Alfaro > Alfaro cultratus. The sequence goes on along the minus strand of CAEFZX010001623.1, from coordinate 42,606 downwards.
AAAATAAAGTTGAACATATTATTTTGGCCCAAATACTTGTTTAAAAAAATTTAAATAAAAAAACCTTCAATTTACTTAGTAATTTACAATATTTATCCAAACGTTTTTAACTTTTTGCAGTTTGATACTTTTCATATTTTATTTATTTATTTCTTTGTATATATTTTTTCTTTTCCCCTCCAAATAAATTAAGATTAAATTTGACTAATTTTATTCTTTTCAAATCGCATTCTGTTCCACATTTCTGTGGGCGGGACTTCCTGCAAAGGGAGACGCATTTCTATTGTTTGATTGGCTGTTAGCAGCAGCATTTCTATTGGTCAGATCGGACAGGACGTTTTGGTCCTTGTTTTTCAAAATAATTTGAAAAAAATATTTTGAAAAAATAAAATCTGAAAAAATGTCAAAGTGCAAGTTTAATTTTTGAAATGCTTTTTTTTTTTTTTTCCAATTAAATTTTTTAAACTTACGTCTTTGCTCACAATAATATTGGAACAAATCTCTCTCCGTACCGGCTGATCACGTGACTGGAAACAAACCGTTGAGATCTGAGACAAAACGCCTGGAAACACACATTCACGTAGCACATCGTAGAGGCCCTGACTTTCTACCGTAAGTCTGGTGAGCTGAAATACAGACGTGGAAAAAATAAAGTAAGCACACCCCTTGATTCAGAAGCTTTTACAGCCACCATTAGCTGCAACAAAGCAGTGGTTTAGTGTCTTTTACATTATTATTGCCCACACTGAAAAAAGAAAATAGGTGATCTCACTTTAAAAAATGTTAATTTGTCATAAGTAAACAAATTGAGGTTATACAAGTAAATATATTAAGTTGTCATGTTAAAAATAGCTTGAATAAAGCAAGTTTTACAAACTTAATTTATTACATAGAACAAATTAACTCATTTTTTAAAAGTTGGACCTCCATTCTGTCTTATCACTCTCTGAAATTCCCAACCAACTTTTCAAAAAGACTGAAGCCTGGGATTTGACTAGGCCATTGTGAAACCTTGATTCTTCTTATTTTTAAGGCATTCTTTAACAACTTATAACAATACGTTTTTCCAGTGTCGTCAGTGAGCATTTTTTCATCAATGTTGAATAAATATTAACTTAAAATAAGCCTGTATTTTATACCGAAAGGTTATTTGCAAGTTAGTTTTGTCTTATTTCGGGTGCACTAAGGTATTTGCTAGAAACTAGACCAAAATTACTTGGTAAGATTTTCTGTTTTTGCAGTGCAGAATAGAATGATCAGCAGCACCTGTCTGCTAATTTCCCTTATAAATCCAATGTAAGCAGGGACCTCACTTCTTCTTTCCTTGTCTGTATCTCAACACCCAGAGAGAAAAACCAGAGTCTCAGCAGACTGACAGGAAGATCACTAGTGATTAACATAGTTTACAAATTATTTGCTTAAAAAAACAGAGCAATCAAGAAAAAAGACAAATTCATCAAAATGTCCAAGATTTGTAAGCATGTGTGTAAATTGCAGGACAGTTTTCTTTAAGTATAAAAATAAATTTGAAGATAGTTAAATAAAATAAATAAATGAATGACTTAAAATATATTACAGGGAACAGAAGTCTCTTTTTTTGGCGTGGTAAAACAACCAGGACGTCCCGTGTAGGTGTTGCTGCTCTTCTTCTCTGTTAAATATTAATTTCTTTATATTGCATAGTCAGATGAATCCACATCTCAGAGGCAGATCCTGCCTTTCACAAAGTGTGTGGTAAAACGGAGAACAAAAGGTGGACACCGTGACAGAGAGGAGGGTTATAAAAAAATCTTTCATTCTCTGTAAAAACATCATGCATGTTGTTGGTTGCCCCGTCTGGTCGCCTGTTGTCCCGCTGCAGACGTCAACAGTGCTTGAGGTCTGGATCTGCTGCAGACTGGCAGACAGCTCCTCTCCAGCCTGCAGCCAACCAGCCTGTCAGCAACACTTGCTGTTACTAAAAGCATAATGCCCGGTCTGCTGTGCCACTTTTGACACCACAGGGAGTTGTGGATCCTGTCTCTCTGTCTTTTCTGCTCAGATTTTGCTCTGCTTTCCGTCTTTTTTCAGCTCCTCTTGAGCGAAAAGGCGTCGTCAGTCCGGGCTAAATGCCAAACAAAGAGGAGAGGTTTACCTGTCTGAAAGCTTCTGGTGAACCCATGTTGCGCTAAGGGTTGGAAAGGGTCTGTTGTTTTCAGGAGACATGATGTAGACATGATGGTGGTTACTTCCTGGACCAGGAGAAAAGTCTATACCACAGTGTTGTTTGTACCCATGGCCTTCTTGTTGCGGATGCTCATGGCGTACTCCCCGCGACTCGTCCCGTTCTCCTCCTTTCGCAGTGGTTTCCTGGCAACAAACACAAGGACAAATTCTGAGGCATAACGTTCATTCGTCATTACAGTTTCCAGTCTGTTTGTCTTTATAGGGGAGACCTATTATGCAAAATTCACATTTTGGACATTTTTGTACTTCCATTCGGGTCCCAAATGCTTCTAAAAACCACTGGCAATAAATTCATGTTTTTTGGTGTCTGGAAGATGAGCCTTTTCAAAAACCTTCGAATGTAACCTAACAAATTAGGAAGCACTGGCCTTCACCTAGCAACCCCAGCAGAGTTCCGCCCGTTACCTAGCAACCCCAGCAGAGTTCCGCCCGTCACCTAGCAACCCAAGAACTCAGCTAAAGCACGTTTGGTTAGCTGGACAATATTTGCTGGAAAAGGCAAGTGTTTTGTCCCTTTTTTGTGACCTTCTTTTACAGTTATCATTCATCAGATTTCTATATACAATTCTCTTAAACAATCCATATTATAACAATTTATTTTTCCTATTCAGTTTTTTACAACTGAATAGGAAAAAATTTGATGATTTTTGTGTTTTATGAAGTAAAGCACTTTGAACTGCCTTGCTGCTGAAATGTGCTATACAAATAAAATTTGATTAGATTTTTTTAACTCCTGTCTTGGTTCTGACTTACCATTCAGAAACCACTTGCTGCATTATTAATTCTGCATTTCAAAGTTGTACAGTTGTATAATTTCTCATCTGTTAGCAGCTATTTTCATGTTTGAGTGTAAATGTTGAGTTGGGGTCGTGGCCAGCAGCAGCTTGTTTGGATTTAAAGTGACAGAGCCCTAAAACGGCTCATTCTGAGACAAATTCAAATTAGTCAAAACTGACAAAAATGTAATGAAGATGTCGTGTATAGACCTATCCTAACCTGTTCAAGGAAGCACAATATGTCAAGTTTAAGATGATTTGATTTCTGCAGCTCCTCTCCTGGATTTGTTGATCTGGGCAATCCTTCCTGTAAATAAGCTCAATATTTAAAGGTCAATTTTGCAAGGAGACACGAGTGAAAAATACATCACCATGCAGCAGATATGACAATTACCTACATGGACTGGTAGATGTAATTTCCCCTCTAAGTAATAAGCATGCAAGGCTGTCAAAACAGCTTGGGAAATACATGACATGTCATATTTGTGCTCCACACTACACTCCATCCTTTTTGTGAGTAAGGTCTGCTACAAAATGCAGCTACAACCCATGATCCCTTCGTCGCTAATAGCCGTTTCACTCAGTGTAGCCCTTTTCATGCACTCCATAAAGCCTTTTTGGTTATATTATATTTGTCCAGTGTACTGTGGCTTTTCATCAGCCCCCTCAGCCTCTGTCCCCACACAGGCTTATGTAACTTGGAGACAGATCTGAATACAGTGAGTACAGTCATTGTCCAACTCAGCACTGTACTTGGTCCTGACCATCAGAGCAACATTCTCATGTGTGTCTCGTCCTTCGTCCTCATGCCTAAAAGCTCAAGTTAATATTCTGTTTTATTCTCCAGAAGCAAAAAAAAAAAGTTGTTTGTGAGATAAATGAACAGCACAGTATGGAAGAAAACAAATGTAACCACAGCAAAACATGGTAGTGGCAGCATCATGTCATAGGGAAGCCTTTTTCCTAGCAGTGAAGTTGTTCAGTTTCCAAATGCAGATCAAACCAGACCAAACAAAACTTGTTAGAAGCGACAAAAGACTTGAAACTGGAGATTGGGGGAAGTTAAAGACCTAAATCCAAACAAAAATCTGTGGCAAGACTTGAAAATTGACATTCAAAGACACTTTCCAGTCAGACTGAGTTCAGCTATTCTGTGAATCTAAGGTCAACAAATAATCTAAATGTCAAAAGCTAGAAGACTTACAGCTATATTTCCAGATGTTTTACAAAGTAACGGCTCAGGAGGCTGAATATCAAAGCAAACCACAGTTTTCAGTATTATAATTGTATATGATTTGGAAAACCATGTGTTATTTTTATAACATTTCATAATTGTGAACTAGTCTGTGTTGATCGGCCCCATGAAATTCCAATAAAATGCAATGAAGATTGCAGCTGTAATGTTACAAAATATGGACCAAAGGAACCGACTGAATACTTTTTCAAAAGTATGGTAAACCTTGTGGTATAGTATAAGTCAGCATAAATTGTCTTCAATTTAGTTTAAACGAGCTGTCGTTACAATTTAACACCTAATGTTTAATTAAATTTTAAATGAAAGGTATTTATGATTGTAATCATTGTGAAAAAATAATACAGAGATACATAGACAATCCAGTATGGGGTTTGCAAAGTTAAAAAAAAAATTGCAGAAATTATTTGGGTTATTTAACTTGTCATAAGTTCATTTTTCAAAGTTATATTTTCACCATATTACTCATTCATTTATAAATGTTGCTGTTTCAAAGTAAATTTCTCGTTAGCAACATGAATATTTACTAGTTCTAAACTAAATATTTAGTAAGCAACCTAAATAAGCTAAATAGGTAGATTCCCAATTAAATATGTAGCTCTAAACTAAATATTTATCTACCAAGATAGATATTTTTAGCTCTAAACAGCTGGTGAGTCAGTGCAGCCACTGTGGCTGTTGATCCATTGGTAAACATCCCACGTCCTTTGTTTTAAGCTGAAATGTTTTACACATTAGGAGGAAAAGAAACAGTCTCGTTTATTTTTATGGTCCACTTCCGGTTATCGGCAGATCAACTTGCATTAGCTAAATATATAAATATAAAACATTATAAAATAAATCTTCATCTTAAAACGGCACATTCTATGTTTTAAGCTGAAATATTGTACATATCGAGAGGAAAAGAAACTAACCTGAGCAACAACAGTCACGGCAGCAGGAGCTTCTACGAAAACCTTTATTTTTGGTATTCCACTTCCGGTTATCGGTAAGTGTACTTTCATATTAGCTAAACATTTATCTCTGCGCTAGCTAGATATTAAGCTTGCTAACTAAATAGCGTGTATCTTCGACCTATAAAATCTTACACAATATTTAATACTTAACTTAAAACGACACAATCCATTTTTTAGCTGAAATGTTGTACATATCGAGAGGAAAAGAAACAATACTGAAGAGATGACGTGAGCAACAGTCACGCAAGCAAGCGTTGCTTCCCTTTTATTTTGGTAGCCTATTTCCGGTTTTCGGTAAGTGAAATTTCATATTGGCTAACCATTTAACTCTGAGCTAAATATTTAGCTATTTATCTTCGAACTAGATATGTAGTTTGGGGAAATATTCTAGTGTTTTTGACTCGGTCTTGATGAGCTTAGCATATGTTTTCAAAAATAAATAAGTAGTTTGAAGCTACATTTAGTTGTAAAGTAAATATTTAGCTTGCTAATTAAATATTCAGTTTGAAACTGTGACAATTATAAATGGATAAATGAATGACATGGTGAAAATATGACTTTAAAAAATGAACCCTAATTTATTTCCTCTTATGACAGGCTAAATAAACAAAGTTATTGCTATTCATTTTTAACTGTTGTGTATCTTTACATATGGCACCCTATAGTCCTGTGCTTTTTAATAAATTCAAAGTTGCATTCTTTTGCTGAAGGTCATGAAAGTTAGCGAGAGAAAAAAAAATCTGTGAACAAAGTGTGAGACGATGACTAAGACTTGTGTCATCTGGCTGGGTTTGTATCAGAGCACACCAGGGACACAGGATGGCCATATAGGACAGACGCTGCCTGCTGTGACCATGTGGACGCTCAGAAATGAAAGTGCCCAGCCTCAGGGGGGAAACACATTCTGCTGTTGGGTTTGAGATGCCGCACTGATGCAGCTGTAGCTCTGGGAATTAGGATAGACCAGAATTTCACCGATGGATCCCGGTGTGTACAAGCAGCCAGGGAATTTCCCTACTTTTCACATATCACAATAAACCTGCAGCTCCTGAAAATATTTGAATCTCTAATCAATGATCAATTCTAACCATAATCTTGTAAATTCGAATACCTATTATGTTGTGGTTCTAGTTGAGTCTCTACTGCTTCTAAAAACAGCCTAAGCACTTAAAAAAAACACTCAGCTGTTTATTTTATCAATAAGTTAATGTCTTTTGGTGTTTGAAAAATGAGCTGTTTCAAAAACCTTTGGAAGATAAAATTACCTATCAGCAGACATTACCCCTCACCTAGCACCCCCTGCAAAGCGCAGCCTGTTACCTAGCAACCCAAGCAGAACTCCAGCATATTTGGTCAGCTGGTTTTACTGCTGTATGTGCCGTACAAAAGCAGCTGGAAAAGACAAGTGTTTTGTTGTTCACTTAACATCCAGAAACCGCTTGCTAAATTCTTGTTGGTTGTGCAGGACACTCTACTAATGCTTTTCAAAGATGTACGGTTGTACATCTGTACGGTTGTACATCTGTCTGATGTACGGTTGTACATCTGTCTGATGTACGGTTGTACATCTGTACGGTTGTACATCTGTCTGTACATTTTCATGGGTGAGTGTAAACGTTGCGTTGGGGGCGTGGCCAGCAACAACTTATTTGGATTTAATGTGACAAGAGGCCCGAAACCGATCAGGCAGAATGATTTTGTGCTAAATATCTATTGAGTATGTTTGGTATAGCCCATAGACAAATCCTAGCCTGCTCTAAAAAGCATAATAGGCCACATTTAAATTCTCTACAGCTGTGAATATAGGAACAGCCTTCAGTGAAACATGGTGATGGCAGTATCATTCTGTCAGAATGCTTTTAAGTGGCTGAATACGGAGTTGGAGAATTTAATATGTAGCATCATAATTCCATCTGTACATGAGACTAACACAGCCTGGAGCTGAATTGTAGCTTCACAGACACTCAAAAAACAGATAAAACATACTCTGATCAAGACTTGTGTGCAGAAAACCATCATCTTCAGACTCTAGACTGAACTGAAGTAATATTTTAATCTACATGTGAGGATCCTGCAATTGTTAAACCATGGCCAAATGCAAAATTTATAGCTGAGGTATCATGATGAATTTTTTATTTAGACTCATTTTAACAAAGTTCAAACTAAGACTCTTTGCATGTCATGACCTGCTATACTTCTGAAAATGTAAACAAAAGGTTTGAGACAATAATTCTGATCCTTTTAGTCCACACATTATAAACAAAGTTAATTTAATTAACTGATTTCTGCTTACAGCTAATGAAATATAGAATATTATGGTTTTGATACAGAAATGTTTAACATCTGCTGAAAGTTTATTTTCAAAATGTACTTTTAATTTGGTGAACAATCCTCAGGAGAGCACATATTAAATTAATGTAATGATGTATTGTCTTAAAGAGAAAGATTACATTTAAGTAAATAAATATAATTAAGTAGCTACATTAGATCCTACATTTAACAAGCCACCATTTATGGGTCCTTATCCTTCGTCTCACTGAAGCTGCTTGTTCATTTCTAATCCCTCCTCCCCCAAACCTCATGTTTTGCTGACTGTCTTCTTTTATCTTTATCTTTCTCATTAAGTAAATTGGTCCTGCTGACCTCAGCATCTTTTTGTCTTTCCTTTCTTGGCGCACTGCCTTTGTCGACTCAAACTGTACTTGTTTAAAGCCGCAGAAAAAGACCCAAAAGAGATTTATATTTTTTTCTGGTAAATATATTATTTTACTCACAAAAGCTTAGCAGAGTTACAGAAGCAATCCTTTTAGTCTCTGTTGATCCTCTATATAATTGTTAAAAGAAATAATTTCCCATTATCCATCTCATTTTGCAGTATTTCTTTTAGTTACTTCATTGAAGTGAATAATCAGAGGCAAAGCAGGCTTATAAAAGCTGTTTATGTGATGTTTCCTGTGTCATTCTGCTTCCAGACGGGTGGATTTTCAGGCTTGTTTATTTTCCCCAGGATGTAATCTCTCCACGGAGTGACCATGTCACTTCGGGCCACCGCACAGGGCCACAGCGCCGGGCCCTCGGAGCGACCTCTACCCGGCCCTTCAATAATAAATGTCATGCTGTCGGTATATGGCAGGTGGCAACACAACCCTTCACAGGTGAGATGAATATTTTATGTCAAAGCTGTGCAATCACAGCGCACACTTTCCTGTTTGAAGTTTGGGGAATGGATGGTGGAGAAATTGGGACATGTGTTGAGCTGTTTACAATTACACCGGCCATCTGGAAATTGGAGTAAAAAGTAGAAATATTAAACACAGGCTATAAAAGGTGGCTTCAGTTTTGATGCTGCTGGGTTGGCAGTTTTAATAAATAGCTGAATAATGTGTTGGCAAATACTGTACGTGATTATCAAGGTTATTACAGTCAACTAAAACTAATGAAATAACAAAAACTAGTATTGACAACATTTTCATTAACTGAGAGAACTAAAAATGGTAATTAATGGGGAAAAACTATAACTATCTGGATCTAGATTGTGTGTTTGTAAGACTAACTAAAACATACTGAAATTATAGATACAATATCCTTCATTTTCGTGTTTATGAATATATTTATTAGCCTTTCAAAGTGATGTGAAATTTATTTATTTATTCCCATGCAAGAAGTTTGTTGATTAAAACTAACTGAATTAGACAAATTCAAAAATTGTTTGTATTTTCTGAACGCCTGAACAATAAGAGAAAGAAAAGATTACAAATGTGCTGGAGCTCTGTTTAGGTTGCTAGGCAACGGGCCTGGGCTTGGCTGGGGTTGCTAGGTAACAGCGCATTGCCTTTTGATTATGATTCAACAATTGGGAGGTTTTTGAAACCTCGCATTTACAAACACCAAAAACATTAACTTTCTACAAAATAAAACTATAAAACTACCGTAATCCTATTCTACACGCTATTGGCCGGTCTTTGAAAAGCAGCCAATCCAGGAGCAGCATTTGTTTTCCTTGGTGCTGATTGGTCTTACCCGTCTCAGTTGTCGCCTTTCTGCCAGTATAAAAAAACTAAAACTACTAACATAACTTATAAAAACTAAACTGAAACTAAACAACATTTAACTAATAACAACTAATAAAAGATAGAAAACACAGTCCTAAAAACTAACTCAATTAGACAAACAAAAAGTCGCAACAAAACAAAATTAAGTTAAAATGAAGAAACCCAAGCTGTTATAACCCTGGAGATTCTACTTTTTTCCCCCCGTTTGCAGTTATCTGCTTGGGGTTGAATTATCCTTAGACGAGCCTCCCAGAGCAGGGAGTGATTAGGAAAAGCATTCATTAGTCAGATGGTTTGGGTTTCATTTGTTTTGGCTTCGTAGATGGCCAACTGCCTGGACTGCAGCATCATGTCTTTTGCTTTGGATGGCACAGCAACACTGAAACGCAGCATGTGTCTGAATCCTTTGCACACTCCCTGGTGGTGTTGACTTTAGAAAAGGATTGTATGGAAGTTGTTTTTCTGCTTCAGCCCCTTTGCTTCTGACAGATGACTGGCAGACTGAGATTATAAGAACTAACTAAAGGGTAGGAGGGCTGGGACCTGCAGAGCTGGCTCATCTTCTGTCTGTGATGCTCCGGCTTTGGCCCTCAGCCAGTTGGTTTTCACTGGGAAAGCCCGGACCACTGAGCGGCTGGAAGAGCTATATATAACCAAATGTGTTCTTCACAGTGACAAACTCTTTCTCACATTGTTACCGACCAAGACGCTGAATTACTGCCTTTGCTTGGTTCAGTAACAGGGGCGTGAAAAAGCTCACTAATTTAAAGTAACGAGTAAAATAAGGGATTATAATTGCAAAGAAAGTAATTAGATTAATGTTAATTCCACACAAGCAGACTGCGTTATTGCATTACGAAACCGTGATTTTATTTATGAACATAGTTGGCTTAATCAGTGCTCTGATTAATGATGTTTTTTTCAGCAAATGACCTTTTTTGAGTCTCAATACTCCAGTTAGAGGTTAATCAATTACTAAATAATCAATTAATCACAATTAATAAAATTAATCTTATTCCTCATAATAGAAAATTGAACAGTTGTTTGCAATTTTCAATCTATGATGGTTCAATAATTTAGAGTCAGCATAATGGTGCTAAAAATAGAGTTTTGTACAGTTAAGCTAAGCTAAACAGGCAAGAAAAATTAACCTTGAGATTCCCAAAGCTTTCCAGACAATTCTACAAAATATGTAAAGAAACATTGAGTTATCTTTACATATTTTTCACCCTCACTTTTACTTATCATTCAATAATTATCAGATTTATTTTGCATAAATGCTTCCTCTTCTGATTTTAGTTGGCTATGCGTTCTGTGTTGGAAAATTTATCAGGAAATATATGACTTTTTTAATGTGATATAAAATTTATAAAATAAAATTTTCCACCTCAATCCAAAATATGTAGTATTTTTATATCATTTACTAATCACATCAAATTTTATTTAATCGCTGCAGTTTAGGTTTTTTGCAGTCGTGTCCTTTCATATTTTTCTTGTCATTTCAAAGCAACTTGTTGAAATTTGACTGGCAGCCAATCAAAGATGAACATGGCAAATAACAATAAAGACTATTTCATTTTTCCATTTCAGTCTCCAATAAGTTATACTAACTTATACATTACAAAACTGACTGAAAAACAGTTTTGTTTTTAAAATAAAATGTCTGATTTCAAGATTTTTTTTCTCATCTTTCAAATTTCTGAGGCCTCCACTTTGGAAAACACTGCCACTGTAAGAAACAAATCTGCTCCATAGTTTTCTCATCCTAAATAGACTCGTGTTTTGTTTGGGTAAATAAATGTTCATTGCAATCTAAAACTGCAGTAAATTTAGATGAAATTATAATTTTATTGTACCACCCTTCTACAGTCTGTGGCCCCCCACAGAGAGAAATCTAGACACGCCCCTGCCCAGTAAACACACCACATCTGTCCTTTCCTCTGGACGATCAGAGCGCTCACGTCGTCACACTTGAACCCGACCAGCTCACCTCGCGGCTGGTGACTGATGAATGCGTAATGACGTAGTCTGGAGCGGAGCATGATGAAGCCTGCAGTCTGGAGCCTCGCAGCTTAAGGACACAACCTGCTTCTTGCATGTATAAAAGATGTGGTCTGCCACTGAATGACTGCGCAAATTAATCCATAAATAATGGCTTGGGTTTGGAGCCCAAGCTCGTATTGCGTCGGCACGTTCTTACCACTGCTGCATTAAAAATGGTGCCTGTTGGCTACGGGAGGATGGAGAATTGCCTTAATGAATTCCTGAGCCAACCACCCATTACTTCCACGCCCTGACTTTGCCCATTTGTTGTTTTAAATAAAGAGGAGGCGGAATAGGTTTCTGCTGAGGAAAGCACACTTAATAGACGTCCATAAATATACAGAGGAATGAAAGTAAATATCTTTAAAACTGCATAAATAAATTACAGAATGGCTCCTAATTTAAAGGCTCAGAGCCTTTTCTCACATGAAGTGTCAGATCCATGTTTGCTCCATGTTTTATTGAGAGTGCAAATCTGCCACGTTATACATGTATGAGTGTTAGATGTTTGTTTAAAGATGAGCGCAATTACAGTTTTTACTTAGTTTTCTTCTGTTTCACATCAATTAGCCTACTTTAGTATCGGATAAGTTTAAAATTATGATTTTATTTATCAAGAGAGAAAACTTAAAATAAAAACAACTATGCTATGGTAAACATTACACCCAGATCATGAAGTTGGCTAACATATCTTATAAAGATACACATTATGCTCTGAAAATCAAGGGTGCGTTCACACCAACCCTCTTTAATCCACTTTAATCCAACTCCAGATTTTTTTTTCTAGAAAGTCCGGTTCGTTAGGGGAGGAGTGAACAATCAATCGACCAAAAAGTAAACTCTGTTCTGTCTAAAAAACAAGGTTTCAGTTTTCTTAAAGTGAACTCTGGCATGATGTTAATGCTAATGTGAACACCAAGCAGGAAGTGGACTACAGAGCAGGGCATTCTGGGTAAATAGAACCACCAGCGGGAGAAATGGCTCATAGTCTTTTACCGGAGACAAAAGAGAAATCCTATAACTGCTAAAATTTTACGCCACTCCATTTTTGTTGACATTCCATGAAGAAGAAAGTTGCGTTCATGTCTTCTTTTGAGGTTTTTGTGTAATTTCTTCCTGTAGTTCTTGTTGCAGCGCCACCCCAGGCGAGGAGGGGAACAGGTTTTTCAAATCGTTTGGTTTGTTTGATTCAGAGCAGTGTGAAATTAAACCTCAGCAGCTGAAAATGTAACAAATGTAGCAACTTTGATTCCCAATCGAACCGAGTCTACTGGACTGTCGGATGTGAAAACACCATAACAGTTAAGAAACAGACTGACATCTATCCGCCATTTCTAAAGCTTTGGGATTTCAGCGAACCCCAGAGAGAGCCGTCATCCACAGATAAAGAAACATGAAACCTTTACAGAAGTGGCCTGTCAGTGAAAATTACTCCAAAAGCCCATCAGTGACTTCAGGAGGGCTAAAAAAACCCCAAAACAACATGGAAAGTACAATGCTTTAGTTAAGTTCATGTTTCAACAGTAAGAAAGAGAGAAAAGTGACATCCATGGTTGAGCTAGAAGACTAAAACAAAGGAACTTCTCACATTTGCAAAACATAAATCATCTTAAAGATCCCAGAGTTTTAAGATCTGTGGACTGACAGGAAATAAGGATAACTTCATCAGACGTCACATGTGGGGTACACCAAGGTTTAATCCTGGGCCCCTCCCATTTAATATGTTCCAGCTAGTTCAGGTTATAACAAGTTATAAGAGTAGCTACCATAACTATGCAGATGATACACAACTGTATATAATAATGTCACCAACTGACTCTAAACCCATTTCGTAGATGCTTAGAACAAATCAATGTGTGGATGTGCCAAAACTTTCTCCAGCTGAACAGAAACAAAAATGTTCTTTGGACCTAAAGAGGAACGATCTAGAGATTCAGTTATTACAGCTGGAAACTAGAAGTCCTGAACATTCAGAGCCACATAAAGACAGTTACACAGTCAGCCTTCTTTCACCTGAAGAACATCTCCACCATTAAAGGACTAATATCTCAGTGAGATCTAGAGAAACTCATATGTGTGTTTATTGATGACTGCGATAGTTTCATCACAGGTCTGCTTAAAAGATTAATCAGACTTGTAAGTTTATAAATCACAGCTTATATTAAATACAAAAGCATATATTAAAGATAGGCTTTTGTTGTCTCAACCTTCCAGAACGCTCAGGTCTGCTGGTTCTGGACCAGTCAGCAGAATCAGAACCAGAAACAAATATGGAGAAGCAGCTTCTATGCACCACAAATTTGGAACAAACTTCCAGAAAACTGCAAAAAAACCCACTAGAACACCAATTGAAAAACCCATTTGCTTAGAGCTCCCAGTTATTATCATATAACTGGAAAATAGATGAATTATACTCCAGATTGCAACTTATTATTTCTCTTTATGAAGCCACTGAAATCTTATGCTTTTTATTTGTTTATTGTGTTATAATTTTGTCATTTAAAGTTCCTTGAATTGCTTTGTTGCTGAAATTGCAACACAAATAAACTTGGTGATAATAATAACACAAGAAACAAGAAAACAGAAATGTAAACAAACACAACAGGAGAAATGATCAAGATTCAAAAGTTTGAGGAGAACAGAATCAAACAATAGAAAAGAGGTTTTCAAAGTAGATTTATAAATAAAGAATAAAAATAAATCTCAAAGGAATGAACTGGATATAAAAAGCAGGGACGGACGAATCCTAAAATAAAGCATAACTAAAATTCATGAGATGAACAGATAATAGAAAATCAATTAAATTATTTGAAAACTACCTTTTGTACTTACTAAGTTTATCTTTGTTTAATTAAATTAATTTATTGGTTAAATGTGACCAAAAAAAAGCAAAAACAGAAGAAACATGTATATTTTTCTCTAAAAAGCAGGATGTAAACAACTTTTGGTTGTACATTTATCTGGAGGTCAGAGAATTTGTGTGACAACTCGTAGCTCAAGCCGCTCAAAACAAAGTCTGAATCTGTTGCTGCTGCAGGCGCTAAGCTCAACTTTTATCTTTTAATTCGCCGAATGGGAAGGAAGCTCAGAATGCTTTGTGTTGGGATCCCAATTCTTGCCTCTTTTGTTCACATTCACAAAGCCGGCTCCAAAGCATTAGTCACATATGGAAATTGTTCCGAGCGATATTGTTTGCTGTGTTTGCTCTTTGGTTAATCACGCTGAAGAACAGGCCTGTGGATCTCATCTTCTTAATTTTATAACTTGGATTTTGTTTTGTTTCTTTATTCTGGGCCCAGTTTTTCTAATTATCATACCTGTAATGTGTCCTTGTTTAAATACTAAATTATTATTCATCATCTGTGTATTAAATTGATCTGCTCTCCTCTGTTGATGTGGGATTTCCTGCCTGCGCTGGACAGTTTGTTTAATGATTCATTTTATTTAATCGATCTGATCTGCGTTTGGACTCTCCATCATTTCAGTCTACACTTTGAGAAATGACAGAACAACTGGAAACTGAGAGACTACAGAAGGAAGTTGGTGTTTTGTAAAGGATTGTAGCGATTGATTCTTGTAACCTTCTTGACTTCTGTGCCTTTAGCAGAGTGGCAAAGGTCAAAAAAGCATTTAATAAAAATCTGCCTTTAGATTTAGGCCTGTCACGATAAAAAAAATTGCTGGCAATAAACGATAATATTGCTGTTTTGACAATGTTCTACTAATATGACGATAATGGCGTAATAATGCAAATCACTAAATTTTAATTTTCTAAAGGACACTCCAGACTGGAACTGGGAAATATTTTAAATATCCATAATAAATAAAACAAAAACGGCCAAAAACATTACATAAAACAGAGATAAAACCCACACACAGCAGATACCATAAATTAAATGGATTACCCTGCAAAAACACAAAATCTTACCAAGTTTTTTGGTCTTTTTTCAAGTGTAAATGTCTTAGTTTGGTCTTATTTCAAGTAAACTAACTAAAAAGTAAGATATAGAGGTTTAGTTTAAGACAATAATTCCTTAATATTGATGAAAAAGTTCTAGTTCACTGGCAGGAAAATTAATTTCTAACATGGGAAAATGTCTTATTCAATATTAAGGAATTATTTACTTAAAATAAACTCATATTTCTTGCTGAAAAGTTATTTGTAAGCTAGTTGTGTCTTGTTTCAAGTGTAGTAAGATATTTACACTAGAAACTGGACCAAAATTAGATGCTACGTTTCGAGTTTTTGCAGTGTAGTTCATTTATTGCTTCTAAAGACCGGTTTAATTATATGTTGGACAGTGGAAATATCTGGAACGTCTACATGAAATTGTTTTGGGGAGAAACCCAAAATGTTTTGAAATCCAATTTAGGACAGATTTCTATTTTAGTTTTCCAAATATTGGAATGTAAACAAAAAAATAAGTTTTATTGCATTTAGGAATTTTGTTTGGACAGAAGCATATAAATGAATAAACAAAAACAAAGTAAAGCAAAAATCAAAATCGTCCAAAAGCAACAAAAAGAGTAACGTCAACGCAAGATGTCTGAGAGGGAGCAGGAAGAAGAATATGCTTATTAAAAAACAAAAAAACAATTGATTTCAGGATCCTGACAAACAACCAAAGTTTGTTCTAGATACAAAGTTAATAAGTGAACAAATGATGAAAACCATATTTTTTCCTGACTTTTGAACTGACTATTTCGCTCCACATGAAGACATGCAATTATTTTTTTTTTCACGGACACGAGAATGTTATATTACAAATGATTTTCCCCATCTCTACTGAAAAACAAGGCAACAGTTTATTTGACGGAGTGTGAATAAGACTGCCATGACATTGTCATAAACATACACGATCATGAAGACAAACGAGTCTTTATGAATGTTTACGACGGTAAACTGTCTAGTTTATTTACTTTGGATCAACATTATTAGCTTTTTCTTCTTTTGCTCTTTCTTTTGGTTGGTTTTAATTCCTGTAAACCACTTTGTATTGCCTTGTTCCTGAAAATGTGCTATATAAATAAAATTACCTTTACTTTTACCTTTAAATAATGACACTTTTAATGTAAAGTTGCATTAAAAGTCCGTTAAAAGTGTCACTATTTACCGAATGACAGTTCATGACAGCAGTCGTAAACATTCACAAAGACTCGTTCATCTTCATGACAGGTTTTATGTGCTATGTCATGTTTATGACGGCGTCATGTCAGTCTTATTCACACCCCGTCAAATAAAGTGTTACCAAAGACAATTTCTGAATATTTACAGGAAGAGTTCAATCAATTAATCAATCAAGTTTATTTGAATGGCACATTTCAGCTGCAAGGTGCTTTACATGATAAGAAGAGTTTCCTCTAACCTTTTGATAGCCTTGTAGCAGATGATGATGGCAGAAAGGAGGAAGATAACTGAGGCACAGCTCACTGTCCCAAGCACTATAACGTCCACTTCCATCCACCAGGGCCTCAACAACGGCACCATGGGCTCTGCCACTGAGAAAACGGAGAAAAGAGAGAGAAAATTAAGCAAAATTACAAGTGCAATCGATTAATCGATTAATTCTGACGATTAATCAGATGGAAAATGGTCACATTCTGCAGATTTTATCTAACCACTTAAGCTTATTCTGTGCTAATGTTAGAAATAAATTTTAAAAATATACCATAATTGGTTTACCATAGATATGGAATCATGTGTTATTACATTATTATTGTATTTCCAAAACATTGGAAGCAGGAGCATGTTAAATCGTGGAAAAATTATATATTGTAAAATAGGAACATTTAATGCCAATTTAACAAATTCAAGTAATGTAAATAAATTTAAGAATGAAAAAAGCACCTTACATTTACGTTGCAGCGGCAACTAACGATTATTTTAGTAATCGATTAATTATGGTGATTAATCGATTTAACATTCTACAAATTGTTCTTTAAATACAGGTTTATTCTATGTTAATGCTTGAAAAACATTATTTTTACAACGTATTTATAATATTAGTGTTATTTTTGTGTTTTAGATGAGAAATTAAACATTTTGCTGCCTAAAATGCAAAATCATAAATTTCCTTTGGCGATTAATTGTAGCAAAGGATGCATCTGCAACTAAAAAATACTTTTAGCATCAACCTTTTTGCTTGACTTAACATCAATACATTTTAGGGCTGATCTGTTGAATGTTTTTAGGATTTACCGATTAATATCACAATGTGCTCAACAGGATTTTTTTATTTTTTTTACAGAATTTCTTTAGTTTTTCTTATTTTAAATGCAAAATGTAAATATTTTTTGTACAGTTTTGAATTATTTATTGCTTTAACTGTATTGTTCTTTCACCAAATGACATTTTTCTGTGTCAGTCAGTGATTAATTGCTTACTAAATAAGTTGATGATTATTTCAATAATTG
Source organism: Alfaro cultratus (assembly GCA_903066825.1). Classification (NCBI taxonomy): domain Eukaryota; kingdom Metazoa; phylum Chordata; class Actinopteri; order Cyprinodontiformes; family Poeciliidae; genus Alfaro; species Alfaro cultratus. The sequence goes on along the minus strand of CAEFZX010001623.1, from coordinate 24,887 downwards.
ATTAATCACGATTAATCATTTCAGCTCTAAACAAAATGCAGAAAACCATATAAAATATTTTAACTTTTAAGCTTTTTTTACCCAAACCAATAGGTGAGCAGCACGGATGCTCTTGTGTCCTCGCCTGTTCTGTAGGTCTTAGGTTCAGCGTTCAGAATATCCAGCCTGACACCATGAATCATTTAGGGACCCGTCAGCCCCCCTTACACCAGCACTCTTGTCTACACCAATTACCGTTGCAAGAACCTCCTGCTCTTTCCACATTTGATCAGTGGAGTCGGACCACTCATCGGGATGTTGTGCAACGTTACGTGCCTCAGCAACTCCAGCTTCTCTCTACGCATTATGCAGAATTTCTTACAAGTCGCCTGCAAATGTTTATCACCTTTATCACCTTGGAAATACATCACACAGCCTAAACAACAAACTAATAACTCTGAATATGATGTTTTTTAAGCCAAAACAACAAATACTCCTCTAAGTTTTGATTTTCCAGTGCAGCTCATTTCCCCGGAGTGAAGCGATGGCTCTGTCATAAGTCGCTGTAAATTTAAAAGCTCTTCTCTGCCAAACTCTCATTTTAATCCTGCGTTTTGTCACCCGCTGAAGGCTCTAATTCAGCCGGTGTTAAGGATCTACCGCAGCCTGATGAAGCTCCAGTCCTTTAAATTAACCATTTTTAGCACACAGACTCTTATTCTCCAATCTTTTATTACCTCTTTTTAGCAGACAGATATAGTCCCAGTCATTGTCCTAGTTTTTCATGTCGGTCATGCATATTCGATGCATTTTTAAAGACTACAGAACTTCAGCTCTAAGACCTCTTCAAATCAGGTTACACAGGGAATATCAAGATAATTATGCCTCTCAGTAGTAAAAAAAAAAAAAAAAAGCCCTCTCTTAAAATAAATTATTCATGTCGTCTCCACCTCCTGCAAACAGTTCTGTGTTAAGTTAGAGGAGAATATAAATTGGACCACTTATCATACTTTTTATGATTTGCTGCTGCTGCTGGACGCTGAAAACATGCGGATGCAGCACTCGCAAGGTAAATGTGCCACTGGGCACAATTGGACGTTCAAACCCCCACCTTTGGTTGCAGTCAGATGGCCATGGCAGCACTCATGCAGTGACCTTGACAACAAGCACTGAAGGGTCTATAACTCTTGATTTTTAACTCTCGGGGTGGGGAGTGCGGGGAAGAGATCCATCTACATTGAGCGGACAGAAAGAAAATCATTGGGAGTGATAGATTAAAACCTTCCTACCCACTGATTAAGTGCTCTTCTTTTCTCGGGGATAAGAAGTGAGTGATTCCAAAGTGTAGCGCAGAAGGGCTGCATCATCAGCCTGTGCCATATTTTGTTTTTCTGGATGCTTGAAATCATATAATTATATAAACTTTCAGCAAGAAATGCTCAGATTAATAAGATGAAACATGATCTCCAAACGCTTCTGTATTTTTTTAGAGTGAATTCAGATCATCCCTGTTCAGTCAACCGTTTGGGGAAGTGTGAACGTGTAATTGAATTCTGATGCGGACCAAAAAAGCAAACTCTGGTCCGCCTAAAAACCTCGGTCTCGGTTTGATTAACCCTTTAACATTTAAATTTCAAATGTCCGCCAGAATATTTTTGCTTGTTTTAGTCATACGCGGTTCTTTAAATGTCCTGTGAGTAAATATATTTGCCTATTTATCCATAACAACTTCAACTTTCAATATATAGCAAGTTATTTTTGCAATTTAATAGAGCGCCCCTCAGTTTAATTTCACTCCCTGCTATGGCGGGAGTGAAATTGCCGTAATAACCCGATATCAGCTGGAAAGAGCAACGTCCCCCCTTTCAGAAACCGTTGGAATTTTTCAGATGGTGCAAAGTGTGGCGGAATTACAGTGCTGCAAATTTGGCTGGATTGTCGCCAATACCTTCTATCTGGAAGGGTTAAAGTGAACTCTGGTGCCGTTTGAATGCATGTATGAACGCCAAGCGGACCGGAGACCGCTCCAAACGCAGGAAGTGGACTACAGAGCAGGGAATGCTGGGTAAATACAACCAAAACAAATGTGAGAGTCTAGCACTTGTGGAAGGAAGGGCTCATTGTTTTTTTACCAAAGACAAAAAAGAAATTCTACTTTTTTTTCTTTTTTTTTTTTTTTAACATTTTGTGAAGAAGAACGTCTTCTTCTGAGGTTTTTGTGTTGTTTCCTTGAGTAGTTCTTGGTTGAGCGCCACCACAGGTGAGGCGGGGAATAAGTTTTTTAATCATCCAGTTTTTGGTAGGAGAGAAAAAATAAATAAATAAATTGTGCAAAAATAAATTATTGAGCTTGTTTTAATTTATCATACGATTAATCGATTAATTGATTTACTGCGACAGGGCCACACATAACTTTACATTTTGGTCCGCCTGATGATGTAATTTTTAAATATTAAATAATTGATGTTTTGATCAGTTACTCAGTACTTGAGTTGCATTTTTACCAAACACTTTTTTACATTTACTTGAGTAAAAATGTTTTGAAGTATTGTTACTTTTGCTTCAGTACAGTTTTGTGTTAATATCTGGTTTCTGCTGGTTTTTTCACTCTGCCAGCTGATTTACCTTCGCAGTGTGAGACGATTCGGCCCGATGAGGGGGAGAAAACTGCCGCAACAAGCAATAGATCAGCACAGATGTACTGTAAGAGCCCAGTGTGCATTAGCATCAACATGGTCTCTTCGTGCTGCCGGCTAAACTTTGAAGGTGGAACTGCTGCACTGTTTCATTAGCACCTTATTAGCGAATTAAATGAACTCCTTTGTGTTATGATCGGGGGCGGCGGGGCTCCTCACGGGGAAAACCCTACCACTGAACCTCTGAGCATGGCGGCCCAGCAGGCTTGGATTTCTCAGACAGTTGGGTACTCCCTAAAGTCAGACCCAGCATAAATTAGTCCTGTGTTCAGCTGTCAGCATCCTGCTGGCTCTATTACATGCACAGATGCAAGAGTGCAAAACTGCACTCATTGCACTAATCTCAGGGGGGGGCTGAGGGTACATTTTCCCCCCTGCGCAAAAACAGAAAAGCTCCATACATTTTCCTTAAACGTGTTCTATTACTTGAGGTCCATTCTGCAAAAATACAAAATCTTGCCACATATTTTTGGTTTATACACTTTAAATAAGACAAAACTAACTAAGCCAGCTTACACCTTGCGGTTAATTCTTGGAGACATTCTGTGGTCTAAAATTGACTTGTTTGGTCATAATGATCATTGTTACATTCAGAGGTAACAATGGAAACATGCACTTCAGCTGTATAGTACGGAAGTGGTAGCATCATGCCGTGTAGACGTTTACTGAAGGAAGAACTGGTGCAAAACCCACAACATCAGGATGAACACTGCAAAAACACAAAATCTTACCAACTATTTTGCTCTAGGTTCTAGTACAAATGTTTTAGTGCACTTGAAATAAGATTAAACTAACTTACAAGTAACTTTTTAGCAAGATACAGGAGATTATCTAAAGTTAATGATTTATTAATATGGATTTTAAAATTACTAGTTCCTGTGTCAGATTATTTCACTTATAAAAAGAAATTTTTTCCATGTTATAAGTTAAATAATCTGCCAATAGAAGTAGTACTTTTTGAAATCAATATTAAGGAATTATTTACTTAAAACAAGCTTATATATTTTTCTGGATAATTTCTTGTAAGTCATTTTTTGTCTTATTTTATTTTTGCTAAGTTATTTGCACAATAAACTAAACAGAAATACTTGGTAAAACGTTGTGTTTGTGCAGTGTATTGGCCTGGTCATTGCACTGCAGAAAACAAATTCTTACCAAGTATTTTCATCAAGTTTCTAGTGTAAATATCTTGGTACACTGGAAGGACAAAACTAACTTCCAAGTAACTTTTCAGCAAGACAGCAACTTGTTTTAAATCAATAATTCCTTAATATTGATGGAAAAGTTCTACTTCCACTGGCAGATTGTTCATTTAAAACACAGGAAAATTAAATAATCTGCAGTGGAACAAGTACTTAAGGAATTATTTATGTAATCCTATATCTTGCCGAAAAGTTACTGATTTAGTTTTCACAAAATACTTGAAATTGGACCCAAAATACTTGTTTGTATTTTTCCAGTGTTTTGACTTGTTTGAGGGGTTAGAATCTGTCAAAATTTGACAACTAAACATAATTTTGTGCCTTATCTATCAAAATATTTCTGAAAAAAATCAATAAAAAGATGTGAAAGAAAATAAACCAGTTCTTTAACTCTAGTTTAATTCGAGTTCTTACCTGTGGTTCCCAGAAGCCGAGGAGGCGGTGGAGGAGGCGGAGGCGGAGGGAGAGGAGGGTATCTCCTACAGTGGCACGCCACCTGGCACTGTTCGCCAACTTTCTCCGCCACCGTCCACGAGCATGACCTCTGGATCTCTCCCTTATGGCGAGAGAAAGCAGAAGAAGAGAGATTGCGTTACTCAGGAGTAGCATCAGCAGTGTACACTCAGTAGCACCGTGGATTTCCTCCTCTCAGCATTCCTTTCACATCACAGCTCCATTGTTGTTGTCACTGGGGCTGCTGTGTGTGTAGTACATGCAGAATAGTATCACGTCGACGGCTGCTGCTGCTGCTGCTCTCCCTGTAAGAAACCACCCACCAGCAGAGTGGGCAGCAGGCTGCCCCGAGGAGTGTGCGTGGGTGGACTTGGAAACTCGAGCAGATCACATTACACATGAACCCTGGCAGCACTGCGTGCATGTGGAGAACATCTCTCCACTATCTGTAGGCAGCTGCAAGGGGCAAAGGTTAGAGTAGTCATCAGTAACATATGCCTGCTGCAGGGATCCTGGTGGGAATGATGTGAACAGAAAACACAACTGGCTGCTTCATGCTCCCAGAACAGGAGAGCTGATTAGGACTAATTAGGACACACAATTAAATATTCAATACTTAATTTAATCTTATTTTAAAAAATTATCTCTGAACAAGTTACTTAATTAGGCTAAAACCCAAATTAATTGGAAACGATTAATCGTGATTAATTGGTTTCATAATAGGTGACTATATGATCTTAGACCTGTTCTGTTGCTGAAAACAAGCTATACAAATAAACGTTCATCATTATTATTCTATTGTTAATATCTAAGTAATCTTCAACTTTAATAATTGATTAATCGTTAACTGGAGTTCACAATTTGCTGGAAAATCTTCATGATCTGAGCAGTAATTAAGCCAAAACTGTACAGAAATATATGCATTTTGCATTTAAGATAAAAGACACCGTTGTTTATAAACACGTTTTACTGAAATCTGTTTAAGTACCGTAGTTTTAGCTCCACCTGGTTCAAATTCAATAAAGGAATGATGTGTTACTGCATCTAAGGCAATGAAATGTTTATTTTCATATTTAAAAAAAGAATCATGTGTTTATTTGTATCATTTAATGTACAGTATTTCTAATACTGAATGAAAAAATGCTTAATTTTAAAATGAAAAATCTTCAGAATGTGCCAATTTTCTTTACATGATTAACCGATTAATCATGAGGCTAATCGATAGTTGCAGCCCTAAAATTAACGTTTTACTCATTAATCAAAACATTCCAATAAAACTGTGGTTAATAGCTAAAAACTATCACCAAACCCCCAACACAGGGATGTCCAATGTGTGGCCCGGGGGCCACTTATGGTCATTGGACGGATTTTGTGTGGTCCCAAACTGCAAGGATTGTAAACAAGTGACACGTCCAGCACAGGTAGGTGATGCAGATGGAGACTTTTTATTTGTAATCAGGGTAAAATTATTACAAACATAATTAGGGCTGCAACTAATTATAATTTTAATGATTGATATCAATTATTCTGACGATTAATCGGATAAAAAATGGCCACATTCTGCAAATTTTTCATTTAAGCTTGTTTGCACAATATAAATACATTAAAAGATGTAAATAAACAAATAATTAATTTATTTTTTAGAAACATTTTATTAACTAAAATGCAACAACATTCCTTTAGTAAACAATTTATTATTTGTAGCAAAGGAAGCATCTGCAGCTAAAATATACTAACATCAACATGTGAAAAGCTGTTGATTTATCAATACAGTGTACGGCTAATCTGTTGATTATTTTTTGGATTAACAAATTAATAATTAGAAAGAAAAAGGTGCTTAATAAGAGATTTATTTTTTACAGAATATGAACCAGGTGAAGCTAAAACGTCGCCACATGAAGAGTTTTGGGTAAAACATTTACAAAGTTTTTCTTTTGTTGATATTTTTATACAGTTATGACTTAATTGCTGCTTAGTACGTTGTTCTTTCAGCAAACATTTTAGAGCGTCTATGCTTCAGTTAATGATTAATTGATTTGATAATCGATTCGTCACAATAAACTCGATTATTTGTTTCAGCCTTTGCATTTTCTTTCAATGCAAAAATGTTTAGCACAACACAAAGTATTCATCTTGTAATAACTAATCTTTTGTAATAAGTAAAACAATAAATTTTACTGAAAAGTCAACTTTGCTGCACCAAATCAGCTTTTATTTAACTTATTAGAATAGAAAGCGTTTTGAAAGAAAGAGACCCAAACCCTGTTTTCATAACTGAAATTAAATTTGTTCAATCGAGCCCAACAGAAGTGGAAATGACAGAAATAATTCAGTGAGATGCTTCTTACAGCCAGTCTTTGACGTCGATCAGTCTGAGGAAAGTTTTTAACTCTTCTCACTTTCAGCCATGAGACGTTTGAGCTGTTCAGGTTGTTTCAAATCCCCATTCCACGATTTTACATTTCTTTATACTCACCAGTTTTTAGTGGATTTATAGAAATATTTTGGTTTGTTTTCATATTTCAGGGTCCACTTCCATTTTAGTTTTTTTTTTTTTTTCTTACAGATGGTTCACATTTTCCTTGAGTCGCGATAAAACTCATGATAGTTCTCTGAAGCTGGTCAGACCTCCCAGCTCAGTCGAGGTTATTTTCCTGCAATGCTGAATTTTTGTTTACATCAAGCATGTCCTCTATCCTGAGAAAACTTTAACTTTCATCTCTGCCAAAAATCTTAAACTTAGCTTGACAGTAGCAAGAGCCTGATAACATTTTAGGTTTAACAGAGACTTCTTTTGGCATGTTGCGGCCTGCTTTTGAGGTTAACTTGCTTGGATGGTCAGATGTAGCTGCGTTAGCAGTGATTCTGAATGTCCTCTTATTTTCTGAACAAAAGAAAACCTGATTTTAAGTTCTTTTGAGACCTATTTGCCTTCTCTTTAAGTATCAGTGCACCGATTGCACCTGTCTGGCCGATTACCAATCTTTAACAAGCCTGACCTGCCGATTCAGATTTTGACTGATACCAATTAATCGATTCAATAATTGATTCATCGCGATTAACTCGATTAATCGTTTCAGCCCTATTGCCAACATAATTTTCTTTCAGTGCAAAAAGTTTAGCATAACACAAAGTATTCACCTTTTTATAACCAAGCTTTTCTAATAAGTAAAATTATGTTTTACTTATGTTTTAATGTTTGTGCAGGCATGACGTAACGGGGCGGTCTAGTCAAACTTTTCTCACAGCAGAGCAAAAAGAGGACAGTGGATGATTTTTAGACTTTTTGCAGAGTTAAATAATATTGGTTGATAATATCGGCTTCGTGTAGGTATCGACCGATCACCGATCTTCAGAAATTAAGGAAATCAAAACTGATTTATTGGTGCATTCTTACTTTAAACAGCTTTCTGTCGCTGTAAATCAATTATAATAAATTAAAACAAGCTCAATAAATTCTGTTTTGTTGATTTATTGTTTCTCTCTTTCTACCAAAAACTGGATGACAAAACTCTTCAGTGTGAACTAGTCCTTTTTAAGGATACTTTTGTTTACAGAGACTTCACAATTCATTGTATTGGTTGTTTCTGTTGTTTTATTTATTTTGGATATTTAAAATGTCTTCCAGTTCTAATGTTAAATGTTTGTTAAAATCTAAAGTTTACTAACCTTTGATAATGTCTTTTTTTCCATTATATTACTTGGAAATGGTCTCAAAACAACGATATTATCGCTTATCGCAATAACTTCTGGGGCAATTTATCGTCCAGTTAAATTTGATATTATGACTTTCTGGTGTTTATTCTCACTTCAGGAATAAGGAGCATCAAACTAAATGTGTTAAACTGTGAAAACCTTCAAAATACAGAGTGACATTGAACTCCTCATGTGCGATAGATGCGAAAACCTACTTTTGCGTTTATTATGTGGAATAATAAACGCAATTTTTTCTGTAATGTCAGAATTGAAACTAAATATCCAAAAATGTTTTAAAAACTAGACTATTTTCCCATGCGGAGAGTAGCAGCTGCAGCAGCACGATGAGCATAAACAGACCGCTGTAAGTTAGTGAAACATCCAACTCCAGTCGGATCCGTGCAGCCCGCTTCCCCCCTTCATGCACCTCAACGCGATGCTTACCTTGCATGAGAGTAAAAGCTGTGACAGGAGGCAGTGAGCGATGAAAAAAGGCCAAAAACTTAAAGTAAATGGCATCAGATCTCGGAGCAGCATTCCTCCTGCGCTGTTCTCGAAGATACTAGGAAGCGTTTCCAACAAATGAATGCAGTAGTATACATAGGCTTGAAGTGTTTGCGAAATAACCATCCACCCTTTCCACTTCAGCGGCTGTAGCTGTGACAGGCGTCTCCGGGAATAGTTTATGCCCCAATCATTTTCCTCTTCACATCCCGCTGTCGATCGCATAGGACAGGCGAGCTGGTGGGATGAGCAGCAAACCCGCGATCATTCACATCTCCAAAGTAGTTTTTTCCTCTTTTTTCTATCTCTCTCTCTCTCCCTGTGTGTGTGTGTTTGTTTCTCTCTCTCTCTCTCTCTGTCAGATAGCGACCTGAATCACGCCGCTTCTCCGCGCAGTGTGAGGGCGGTGGACGGCCCAGACCTTACATCTCTCCGCGGCGGCGAGCAAGAGCGCAGGACGAGCCGCTCAAGCCATCCAAGTTGAGGAGGAGGAGGAAGAGGAAGAGGAGGAGGGGGGATCTTAAAATCGAGAAGTGAAAGAAAACAGAGACGGGTCCTCGCAGCGGCATCACCTCAACTTCTCAAGGCAAGATTCGGGATGGGCGAGTCCGGAGGGCAGTGGCGCATCTCCACTCACCTCAGCTCCCCCTGACACGAACTAACCCTCCTCCTCCTCCAAAACACAGCCAGCAGCTCCTGTGGTTGGCTGCAAAGCAATCAGCGCAGGCTTTCTTTCTTTGTTTATGTTTTTCCCTTCCCTCTCTCTCTTTCTCTCTCTCCTCCATAAAGGTCTGTGTTGCGTGTTAAAGTCGTGTTTGATGCGCTGCAAAGTCCCAAAAGTGGGCCGGTGTAAACACTGATTCAAACTGCCACAATAAAAAGAGTTTCATCTTCTTTTCAGTCTAAATTTTAATGTTAAAGTCCAGTTATTACCGTAAATTGAAAGCAGGATCTGACATGACTTTCTTCAAATTAAAGCTGCAGGATGTAACTTTTAATTTTTGATTACATATTTGCTAAAACTGTCACCATATCTTGACAGAATAAATAAAACAGATAATCTGTGAAAAGATTGATCTTCGCACCTTCTACTCTGAAAAATGTACAGAAAAACAAACAATGAGAGCCAGGAGGAGGACCTTAGCACTGTCAATCAACCTCATGTACTTGTTGCTAAATGTGCTAATGGTAGAGAAATCTTCCTGGACATCTGCCATCATTGGTGGGTACGCTAATTAGCTTGAGCATTCACAACAGGCTTTGCTAGCTGTAAAGAGTGGTGATTGTTAGCACTAAGACCCGCCTCCTGACTGATTGGTTGTTTCTAGTTAGCACTGGGAGAAAGTAAAGGAGCTATTTTTTTTATCTGTCTTAGACCATCACAACATAGTGACAGTTTTAACAAATATATAATAAAAGACATTAAAAAAAATAAATAAAGATTACTGCAGTTTTAATTGGAGGAAAACAACAACATGATGCTGCCACCGACTTTCATAGGTGGGGTGCAATTTTCCTAGTTTTCCTCTAAATGTAACAAATGTGTAACCTGACCATTGCCTTAAGCAATTCTGCACTGTATTCTGCTCAATACACTATGAAAACAAAGTAAAATAAAAGAGAGCAGGCACTCTAGAACCACTTAGTGTCTATCTGAGCATATCCCTGGTCATTTTAGTCAAACACTTTAACCATACTTTCATCAAACCTCAAAACACGCCTCCAAAAATCAGGATCTTCTTCTTTATTTTGCATTTTGGAGTGATGGCTTCTTCCTTCCTGAGCGGCCTCTCAGTTCATGTTGATACAGGGCTCATTTCACTGTGGAAAATTATAAAATTATACTAACATCACCTTAAAATTGTTTACTCTGGGGTTAATGCACACACAGACTGGACAGAGAATCTATCTACTTCCTGAACAGATGTTTTAGTAAATGAATGTGGCACTTTATGCATCTGGAAATTACACCAAAGCATGAACCAGTCTAGTGTAGATCCTCTACCTAAAGTCTAATGTCTTTAGATCTCTCTGTTTTGACACAGAAAAGGAGTGTGTTATTGAAATGTTGCCTTAAATGCATCCACAGGTTTGCTTTCCTTTAACTCCAACGCTATGAAATAACCAAAATGATATTTTTTATTTGGGCTTTCCAAAATTATTTAAAGGTAGCATGATCTCGTTGGATGTAAACTTCTAAATTATATTTAAAAATAAAAATATCTCAAATTATTCTGGCATTTAGCACATGATCCAGAAGAGAAATTTCAAACAATTAATTGATTGTCGATTAATTGTTTATTAGATTAAAATTAATTCCAATCATCAACAACGTCCGTGAGATCTTCTTTTAGTGTTGTAGTTTGGCCGCCATCCGGCAGAGGGCGTCGCTCGTCATTCTTAACCGGAGCCGTTGATACACAAACAAAGATGGCGGCGCTCTACTGTAACGGCGAAGAGGTAAGGTCCAAACAGTCCAGTTTGGGATGAAAAATTCTCTTCATGCGGTTCTGTTTTGAAATATAAACACTTGATAAGTTTCTTAAGTTAGCAACTTAATAGTTTGACAGAGTAGAGTCAATTTCACATTTAAAAAAATACTGATTTGCTATGAAGGTGACAACAGAAAGGCGGATAAAAATACGTGACGTCAATAAACACGGTTGGCTTTCAGCGCTGTCTAAGTTTAGTAATGTGAGAAAACAATCATTTTCAGTATTTAACACATCTGACAGAAAAAATATGTTCAAATATAATAATTAGCTTCTCTTTTAGCATTCAGCAGGTGAAAATGTATTTCTTCATGTCATGGAAAGAAATTCGGCCATTTTGATACAAGATAAAACTAGTCGATCGATTAGATCAGTGAACTTTAGATTAACTCATTAAAGATAACACGCAGTCAGACAGTGGAAATGAAAGGTTTTCTTTTTATGTGCTGTATGTAAATATGTGGTTTGGCTGTAGTGAATAGTGGGTGATGCTGTGGGGCAGAGTGGAAGATATGAGACAACAATGGGTGGATTTTAAGAGTGGAGTTGCATAATGTTGTTGGTGGTCTTCTCTGGGCACGGTTATGAAATTAGCCCCCAGTCATACATGGTACCAGGGAGCCAACGTGACATTCAAACGTCTGATTGACAATGAGAATAAAACCCTGATCCTCAACCAGAAACCTGTAAAAATATGAGATTTTTCTGCTTTTTTAAAAGCAAACAATAAGCAGAAATGCTCCTCCTACTCCGCCGAGTGTTAGAAAATGAACATTTTCGCACATCTTCAATAAGTTGCAGTTTCATGTCCTCTCTCCTCTCCTGGGGGTTTAAATATTTGAAACGGGAGCCAACCGAGTCTGCTCAGTCCAAATAATTTAAATAACATCCAAGCCTACGATTCAAACCGGTTTGGATTAAGATCAGTGAATTCAGCAACCAGCCCTGCAGCCTTTTGTTGTGACTGAGCATTCATCACATGTCTTGCCTATCAAAAAGCACTTCACAGACAGTAATGGGATGAGCTCATACAAAGAGCTGTGGATGACTTTTAGAGTGGAAAATCCTCAGCCACTGCATGTTAGGCTGCATTTGCAGAGCTTTTTCAGAGTTTTGAAGGATAGAACAAGCTTGGCATATAGTCTGCGGCTCCTGCTCATCCATCCTCTCCAGCAGTCAGTCCCAGTATTGATTATCTGACAAGAGGAAAGCTCTACATCCTCCTGTTTCCTTCCTGCTACTTCACCTCATTCCAACAACCAGCAGTCTGGCACAACATACATCACGGCCGTATAAACTGATAGGGAAGCCTCTTTATATAATTACTCTGGTCTCTCACTGTTATCTTTCTTGCCAAGATAGTTAATCTGCATCTCTTAGCAAACAAAGCCTGAAAATGCCGAGTGCATGAAATGAAAGATTTTACATCCCTCAGTCAGCCGCAGAATAATAATGTTCGGCTAAGATTAGCACAGCTGCCTTTATCTTTTCTATCTGTGTTTCTCTCTTATTATATCAGTGTGTGTATGTGAACATTGGATCTGGTTGAACATGTACAGTGGGTCAGAAAGCAGTGGACATACACTGCCATCTAGTGAAAAGTGTGAAGCAGGAAATAGGACTGTGATTTTGACCATGTACATTGCAAAACCACAAAATCTTACCAAGTATTTTTGGTTTAGTTTCAAGCAAATATCTTAATACACTTGAAATGATACAAAACTAACTTGCAAGTAGGAATATGAGCTCATTTTAAGTAATTAATTCCTTAATACTGATGAAAAAGTTCAGGTTCCAGTGGCAGATTATTTCACTTATAATAAAGACAATTTTTCCTTATTTTAAGTGAGATAATCTGCCAGTGGAACTAGTTTTTTTAATCAATATTAAGAAATTATTGACTTAAGCAAGTCCTACATCTTTCTGAAAAGTCACTTGTTAGTTAGTTTTATCTTATTTCAAATGTTCTAAGATATTTGAACAAAAGTTGGTAAATCTTACAAAAAAGAGACACAAATATCTTTTTTTTCTCTCATTGTCTGAAGTTAAATCAGACAAAACTTCTCGTTTTCAGTCAGATGCCATTACTAAAAATTATTTTTGTTTGCTAAATGCCACAATAATGAGAAAGGATATGTGAGAAATAAAACAAAAAAATGTAAAGTGACTCTTTCTTGTTTAGAAAATAACTGCTTGAAAGGAAAGTATAAAACAAGAAGAAAGTTTAAAACTTTGCCAAGATAAGTCAAGGGTCTATATTTAGACGCTTGACTGACACAGAAGTCTAAACAAAGCAACATTATGTGCTTTAAATATCTCATATAGGCCACCAGCTCTGAAACAGAGAGAGGCTTCAATCTGCATTATAATCTCCTCCAACTCCATATTGAAAACAAAGAACTAAAATCATAAAATATTCTGTTTCATTTTCAAAATTTTTTTGTTTTTTCTTGAATGTTTACATATAAAACCACAGGAGTGTAAATCATATTATGTTCATTTAATTCTCAGTTTTATTTTTTAGTGCTTTAAATGAAAAATAAAAATAATGACGCTGTTCTGTTGCAGCTTTCTGCATAGTTTGCATGGATTTAAAGATTTATAATGAACTTGTATGTAAATTGTCACATAAAAACTCCAAATCTTACCAAGTATTTTGGTAGTTTGTTGTGGAAACATCTTAGTTCACTTGAAAGAAGACAAAACTAACTTAGAAGTGACTTTTCAGCAAGACATAGGAGTTTGTTTTAAGTGAATAATTTGCTAATATTAATGAGAAATTACTCGTTCCACTGACAGATTATTTCACTTATAACACGGGGAAAATGTCTTAAGAGTGACTTAAAATAAACTCATACCTTGCTAAAAAGTTACTTACAAGTTAGTTTTGTCTGGTTTCAAGTGTACTAAGATATTTGAACTAGAAACTAAACAAAAACACTTGGTAAAGTTTTGTGTTTTTGCAGTGCAGGTCATCTAGAGATGGAATAAAATCTGTGTAAAAGTGTAAAAAGTTCTGAAACTCAAACCAAGAAATGCCTAAAATGAGCCACAGACATTTTATCCCCAACCACTGATGGATGCTGGATGTGCTTCCTCCTTCTCTTTCCTCTTTCTTCCTCACTTCAAAAGCACAGGAGTGGGTGACAGGCGGGTGGACGGCGGGGGTCCCCATTGTTAACCAGCCTTTTCAGTTAAACAGAGGTGAGGCAGAGGAGAAGAGATGGGGACAATGGGACCCGACTGCCGCTCCAAAACCAGAGGAACCAGCCACAAAGCAACAACGGCTCTAAACGCAGCGCAGGAGTCGATCGTTCTCTAAAAAAGACGACCGTAAATCGGGATGCATGCCAGCGATTTTCAGCAAGTTTTTCTGGAGAAACACATGGATGTTAACCATCAGTCATTTCCGTCCAGAGAGTTTAAAGTGAGCAAGAAAACTGAAGAAAAGGACTTTCAAGTTTTTCCTGAAATGTAAATAAAAAAGTAAACTACACATTTATTCCAATTTAAATCATCTAAAAATTACACATGACATGATTGCAGCATCAGCAGAGATGAATAGTAACTAGTTACATTTATGAGTGTTTTTACTAAGCTGTACTTTTTGCTCTTACTTGAGGAAAATTTCTAGATTCTCAAAACTTGTCTGAAAGATGGACAAGCTTGTTTTATTCAAATACCAAACTCATTTTTTTCACTTTTGAAAATCAGAAATGTCCATGTCTTTTCTAAAATATTTTTTTGGATTTTTGAGACTGAAATTTCTTTTTTTCTTTTTTTTCTAGATGTTTAGTTTAATTAAAAAACATCTGAAATTTTCTAGACAAAATATTACTTTTGCAACTAAAAAATGTCCTAGTTATTTCTATAAAATTTCTAAGATTAATGTTAAAGTAAAAAAAAATTCTAGCAAATTTTCAACTTTTCAAACTCAGAAATTTCATTTTCTTAGAGATTTTCTAGAAAAAACAAGGGAAATTTCTGTTCTCAACTGTAAAAACAAATTCTAGAAAATAATTTTCTAGTTTGAAAAGTGAAATAATTTCTTGTACTTGTAAAAACTTTATATTTTTCTAGAAAACGTCTAGAAAAAGAAATAAATATTTATTTTTAACTAAGATTAATTAACTTTTTTGGGGGAAGAGGAGGTTCTAGAAAATATTTATTTTTCAAGCTCAAAAAAGTCGGAAGTTTTTTCTAGAAAATTTCAGAGATTAATCTCAAAATTTCAGATTTTTTAAAAATTTCTGAGAGTCTCAACATTATTTTTTTTTCTTGCTTTTTAAGGCTAAGTATTGAGTCATCTCTCTCTCTCTCTGTATATATATATATATATATATATATATATATATATATATATATGTTAGATTTCTGTTATCCCCTCTCATTTCTGAGCTGCTGCTCCAGCAGAACGACACTTCCCAGCTCAATAAAGGGATGAAGCTCAATTAGCATTTCACAAGTCCCGTTCCCCCTCCGCCGCAGCCTTCCCCGTGGAGCCCATGCTTTTCTGGGGATTGTCCTGTTTTGGGCCCTTGTTGCGGTTGGCAGGGTGACAGTATTCGAGTGTGCAAACTTGTGCCATTGTCCTCCGGCCAGAGGGAGCCATGGAGACCCCATAATATGACACAGGAAAATGTTTGCTGATGGCAATTCTATGGGCTTTGTCCGAGTCTTTTTTCCTTCATGACGACTCGATTTAAGTCTCTAAATGTTTGACTACAAATGCAGGAGTGCTATCCAGCTCCTTCCCCTTTGTCCCGCCAGGTTTGAATGAGTAATTCAGCCTTTGTGTCGCTCGATTGAGGGGGCAAACAGAAAGACAAGATTCTTGAGCGTTCAAGCCCCTTTCCATGGTTATGCGCTCTTTAGATCCCCCCACCGCCACCAAATCCTACAGCTGACATCATGTGGAAGACATTAAACCTCAACTTTAACCCATGCAACAGGAAGTTAAAGCATGTCCAATACGAGATATTTCATTTATGTTGAATTATTTTGCGTAAAAGGAGCAGAGTTGGAAAAGGTTTTTTTTGGGGGGAAATATCGCGTTTCCAGGGCTGGGCTTTCCAGATCTCCATGGCAGCAATTTGCGCTGGTGAAGAATTTGATACCAAGGCGCTTGGAGACTGATTGGAGTGCATTGTGAGGGGTCTGGGGTCGCTGATTGGTTCAAGGGAAGGAGCATAACTACAAAGGGTTTATATTCATTCAGCTTCCTGAAGTACCTCTGCAGTCTGGAGGGAAGCTTGGACTAAAACGGTGAGCTTGAGTTTAAAAAACTGAGATTTATTGGTGCGCAATTACGCAAAAATCTAAACTAATTTATGATATTTTACAGATTGTGTCGGTGGATTATGGTTCATATTTCTACAATGGACTCATGAAGTGAGCCAAATAGGTTCTGGTAAAGATGTCAAGCGCAGACAGCGAAGTTAAAACTTTACTCAACTTTGTAAATTTGGCGTCCAGCGACATCAAGGCGGCTCTGGATAAGTCGGCTCCCTGCAGGCGCTCCGTGGATCACCGGAAATACCTACAGAAGCAACTCAAACGCTTCTCACAAAAGTTCTCCAGAGTCCCGAGAGGTCAATCTCTCACTTCTGCGGACTACATGTGCGCCAGAGGAGCTGAGCGTCAAAGGGCGACTGCGACGGATCAGGCCAGCTCCGATGCGCAACATGCGCATAGCGTCGGCGGCTTAATGGACCAGGTGCCGATGCGGAAACGACAACTACCAGCGTCGTTTTGGGAGGAACCCAGGCTAACCAAAGCCAGGAGAGACAAACCCTTTTTGGATTTGAGAAGAAGCAGCAGCTCGGGGACATCTGATGGCGGCGAGAATGAAAAGAGGAGAAGGAGTCAGGAGGACGCGCAAAAAACCGCAAACTCCTCATCCGGCAGGCGCAGCTCTGCGGAAAAAGAAGTGCTGAAACTGGACCTGACTTCACATCGCTCCGTGAGTTTCTGCAGCTGCTGCCCCTTCCAGTTCCAAGGACAGCAAGTCCTCCACAGCCAGATTGTTGTTCCGCATCCTCCCTTTGGTCTGTGGAGCAAGGCAGCAGAGCCGCAAAGGTCCGAGCATCCGTACGGACAGAAACTCCACACGCACGTTGTGGTGAAACCGATACCGACCAAGGCCACGGCGCAGTCTCCGATCTTCAGCGTGTTTGGGTTCATTTAATCTGCCCGTCATGAGGATTTGGGGCCGGTAGTAAAGTTACAGACAAAAATTAACAGAAATAATTTGGGTCATTTAGCCTATTGGGTCATTTTTTAGTAATTTTCGTCACGTTTTTTTAATATTTATTTAGAATGTTACTATTTCAAGCTAAATGAAATATTCTAGTTATTTACTGAGCAAACTAGATATTCTGTTGAGAGTTAAATATTTAGCTCCAAACTTAAAAGCTATCTTGCTAGCTAATTAGCTCGGAGGTGCCTATTTAGCTCTGACCTAAATAGCTAGAAAGCAAACTAAATATTTAGCTGGTATGCAAATTCACTTGCCTGTAGGCGGAAGTGTCTGTCAAAGTAAAAGCTGGGTTTGTTGACGTCTAAGCTAGCTAAATATGTAGTTTGCTAGCTAAATGTTTAACTCAGAGCTATTTAGTTAGCAATCTAAATGTTTAGTTTGGAAATAAATATTTAGCTAGCTCAGAGTTAGATATTTAGCTAATATTCGAATTAATCTGCCAATAGATGGAAGTGTCTGTCAAAATAAAATCTGGGTCTAGCTAGATATTTAACTTGCTAACTAAATGTTTAACTCTGAGCTAAATATTTATTTTTGAGTTACATATTTAGTTTGCAAGGTAAATATTTAGCTAAAAAATAAATATTTAGCTTTAGTTAGCAAGCTAAGTATTTAGTTTGGAGATAAATTTGTAGTTAGAAGCTAAATATTGATTCAGAGCTAAATATTTAGGTGCTAACTAAATACTTAATTTGCATATCTAAATATTTTTGCTTCAAATACGATAAATGAGCATTTACTTTATTTGAAAAGTAAATATTTAGCTTGATAAAATATTTTTTAGATATTTAGTTGAAACTGACATTTATAAAAGAATGAATAACATGGAGAAAATATAACTTTGAAAAACTTACCCCCATATTTTCCTCTTAGACATGCTAAATAACCCAAATTATTGCTGTTAATTTTTGAGTGTGTATCTTTACAAATGCCACCCCATAAATAAGGAGGTGAAACTGTGAGCTTTGTGGCGTGTTTATTCTTTTTCTCTTGTATTTTGGAAACTGGACACTTCTTTAAGCACTTACTAGAATGCTGCATCTATTTGTGATGTTTAAGCCTACAGGAATAAATTGCACTTTTCCAATAAACTAATCAGCTTCACCTTTATGTTTATTTTCACTCTGTGTCCACAGAGAAAGAAAATAATGTGGTTTTTGAACTTGTGTTCTGTCACGGTTTCCCCTTTTAACAAGAAAAATCTGTCTTTGTCAGGTAATGTTTGCCAAAATGATTTATTTTTAAATAAAAGACTCGAATTCCCTCAAGAAATCCTTTTGGCAGCTGTATCTGAAGGTTTCTTAAAAGCACAACGTAAATGACAGATTAAAAGGCCTTGTCACATCGCTTCAAGTATAAATAGATATTTAAACAGAACAGATTGAAGATAGGACTAAAAAAAGAAACAGGAAGATAAATATAGTGGTGCATAAAAAGACTAAAATCTGAGGTTTATCTGTTTGAAATCAGCCGTCAGGACTCAGATATGTTTTTAGTCTGTTTGGCAGAGGCAAACTTGTAACAGATTTCCTGTTTCTCCCCATCTGAGTCCAAATCCTTAATCTGCAGAGGTGCTGAAGTGGACGTGGTGACACTGGAAGACAACATAAAAACTGTTGTTAAAAAAAGTAAAGTATTTTTCTATGAGGAAATGAAAGCAAAGTGTTTCCTTGCACTGATTTTTATCTGGCACCTACATGACTTCCTTTTGATGGCGTGCCATTCGTCTCTGTTGTCCAGGAGCGCAGAGAGCTTGCTGCACAGCTGAACATGGCCGACGTAATCCAGCAGCAGGTCTATGACCGGGCCGGCCCATTTACACATAGCTGGGCTTGAGATCCACTCGCAGAACTGAAAACCATAAAACAATCTTCATGAAAATCCCAAAACCATAAAGCTCTATTGATTCTGTATTCATCTATTTGTGTGGAAATATGGGACACACACACAGTGGCTTTTAAAAAAGCAGAAGACAGAAAGACTAGAAGACAGAAAGATCAGAAGACAGATGAAGATGGAAAGACCAGAAGGCAGCCGAAAGCAGACGTAGCAGAAGACAGTTGAAGACAGAAGTAGCAAAAGACAGCTGAAGATGGAATGACCAGAAGTAGCAGAAGACAGTTGAAGACAGAAGTAGCAAAAGACAGCTGAAGATGGAAGTAGCAGAAGACAGACGAAGATGGAAAGACCAGAAGACAGAAGTAGCAGAAGACAGTTGAAGACAGAAGTAGCAAAAGACAGCTGAAGATGGAAGTAGCAGAAGACAGCTGAAGATGGAATGACCAGAAGACAGCTGAAGATGGAATGACCAGAAGACAGCTGAAGATGGAATGACCAGAAGACAGAAGTAGCAGAAGACAGTTGAAGACGGAAGTAGCAAAAGACAGCTGAAGATGGAAGTAGCAGAAGACAGATGTAGCAGAAGACAGTTGAAGATAAAGACCAGAAGACAGAAGTAGCAGAAGACAGTTGAAGACAGAAGTAGCAGAAGACAGTTGAAGACAGAAGTAGCAGAAGACAGTTGAAGATAAAGACCAGAAGACGGAAGTAGCAGAAGACAGTTGAAGACCGACGTAGCAGAAGACAGTTGAAGACGGACGTAGCAGAAGACAGTTGAAGACAGAAGTAGCAGAATTAAATAAGTTCATATTTCTGCCTATTGCAGTGTGAAATGTGGTTGTTGGTTTTTTACCCACCTGTGTCGCCCTCTCTGGCCTTTCATCGCAGCTTAAAGGAGGGAGACAGTCATGGCCGCAAGCAGTTCTTATGTCGGATCCTCCAGAAGGAGGGTGGGGCGCAGCACCGTGTGTACAGGTGAAACAGGCCTGTGCGTCACAGCCGTGGTCCAAAAGGCACTTCAGCACAGCTAGATTATTCCTGCAGAGCGCAACCAGAGCTGGGAATGTGGTCGCCAAAGACGGGATCGTGGCGTCCAGGTCCGCGCCTCGCTGCAGCAGCAGCGTCACGGTGCTGACGCAGCCCTGACGCGCCGCCATCAGCAGTGGGCTGACCGGGTCCAGGCTCAGGCTCGCACCGGCGTTCACCAGCACTTCCGCTGTCCTCCTGCTGCCGTGGGCGACGGCGAAGTAGAGAGAGGTGGCGCGCCGATCCGCGTACTGGACGGAGCGGCTGTGCGCCAGAGTGGCGTTTACGTGTGCGCCTGTTTTCAGCAGCGCGGCGGCCGCTGCGTGGTGGTCATGCTGAGCTGCCAGGTGCAGCGGGCTGATCCAGCTGTGGCGCAGCTTGGCACGGCTTGTAGCGGAGACCAGCAGGGAAACAATCCTGAAAACACAACAGAACTAGTAACACAGTATGAAAAGGTTTTGAGATTCAGCTCAGGAATTTTCAAGAGAAAATCTTGGAAATTTCCAAACGTTTTTCCTAGCAAATACCCGACTTTCAAACTAAGACATTTTCTATTATTTCTAGAAATTTTCAGTTTTTATAGCAAAATTTCAACTTTTGAAACAATATTTTGAAATTTACCTGAAAAATGTTTTTAGAGAAAAACTTAGGAAATTTGAGTTTCAAAGTCTTTTTTTTTTTACTTTTGAAACTCAAATTTCAAAAAAAAAATACAAAATTTTAGAAAACACTTAACTAATCAGAGTTTTTTAATAGAAAAATCTTAAACTTTTCAAATGCAGAAATGTAATGCAAATTTCTGTACTGAATCTTAGAAATTTCTGGCAATATTTCAACTTAAACAAAAAATGTCCAGTTTTTTTTCTTTTTTTTCTTCAAGAAATTCTTTGATTAATCTAGAAAATTGTGAGCTATTTTCTTGCAAAGTTTTTATTTTTTAGACAAAAAAGTCAAAGTTTTTTCTAGCACATTTTTGACTGTTCACTCCCAGAAATGTCATTGTTTCTTCTAGACAAATTACATGGGAAATAAAAAAACTTAGATTTGGTGCTTTTGGTAAATTCAGGTCAATGAACTACAGAAATCACATATTATTCTTTTATCTTTTTTTCAGGAAAAGAATAAAAATGGAATAAAAAAGGGGGGGAAGTAACAGAATTTGAACTTGATATAAAAATGTTAATTAGAAAATCTGGACTGGAGGCCATGTTGATGTTTGAAATTAAAATGAATTTAGCATAAGTTAAGCAAGCTCACACTTTTCCCTCTGTTTCCTAGTAAACCTGCTGGTTTCTATTAAAATAAGAGACATGCAGACTCACTCATGGTGTCCAGACTGGGCAGCAACATGCAGAGGCAGCAGCCCAGAGTTATCAGAAATGTTGGCATCTGCGTTTTTAGAGAGGAGTAAAGCGACGGCTTCCTGGTGTCCGTTCCTACTGGCTTCATGCAGCGCTGTGACACCATCACATGTCTGCATGTTCACATCTGCACCTGAAAAAACAGCAACACTTTTTATAGGATTTAAAATGTATGGCAAATGTATGTAACTTCTGGAACACAGAAATGTTCAAGTTTTTTCTAGAAAATTTCTGACATCAATCTAAAAAAAATGTGATTTTTCTTTTTCTACTAAATCTTTGATTTTCCAAACTCAGAAATTTCCTTGTTTTTCTAGAAAAGTTTCTGAGATTAATCTAACGATTTCTGAGTTTGTTTTTTTTCCTCACAAATGTTTCTATTTTTCTAGAACATTTCTGGGATTAATGTTAAAAGTTTGAACTTTTTGAACTCAGACATCTAAAAAAAATTTCTGGAAAATTTCTGAAAATATATAATATCACAATTTTTGAATTTATTCTTGAAAATTTTAGACCTGGCAAACTCAGAAATATTCTTGTTTTTTTGGAAAATTTCTCAGATTAATCTCAGAATTTTTTATATTTTTGGCAGCAATGTACTCCTTTCTTTGGAATGAAATGAGTGAATGTTTTCTTCAGGAAGCTACCTCTCTCAGTGAGGTAACACAGCGCCCTCTTCAGGCCTCGCTGTGCTGCTACAGTGAGCGGTGTGATGCTGTAGGTGTTTGCTGGATTGATTGTGGCTCCGGCTCGGATCAGAACTTCACAGATCTCCGTGTTTTCTCTGGAAACGGCCTCATGGAGGGCCGTCCAGGTCTGACCGCACCGCTGGTTCACAGAGGCACCGTGCGACAGAAGAACGTTCACCATGTTCACGTTTTCCAGTTCACATGCTGTGAAGACAGAGAACTCAGCATTTCACACCCGCATACGTCATCACGCTTCTTGGCAGCTCTGATTTCACAGCTGTACCTTTATACAAAGGAGTTTCTTTGTTGCTGCTGCAGATGTCGGGGTCGGCGCCTGACTCCAGAAGCGACTGGACGCAGGGCAGCTGTTCACAGGACACGGCCAGCAGCAACGCAGTCTGCTCCTGCAGCGTCCGCTTGTCCACTGAGCCTGGATGGGCTGCAGCAGAAAGAAAAACACCCACAAAGCAACTGTAAGCATTTAGAAAACAGCTTAACAAAGGTTTACTGGATCTGAGTGTTACCGTAGGTTCAGCACTGGCTAAATTCAGTTTCTTTAAAGGTGATCTGTTATTCTAAATTCACATTTTGCATATTTTTCATATTTCCATTTGGGTCTAAATTGCTTATAAAAACAGTTAAAGCTGATTTTTTTATTTATTTTTTTACATTTTCCGCAAGTTTCTCCAGTTTGAGAAGGATAAGAACCAATGCGGTGGTGGTCTGTTCTGTGTGGAATCTTTATCTCAACTCTATTTTATTAAACCATAAATTCATGTTTTTTTGGTTTCTGGAAACCTCCTGATTGTTAAGTTACATTCCATGAGCACTGCACCGTTACCTAGCAACACAAACAGAGTTCCAGCATGCTTGGTCAGCTGGTTTTACCTCTGTATGTACTGTACAATGGCTGCTGGAAAAGAGAAGTGTTTTGTTGTTGATTTACCATCCAGAAACCGCTTGCTAATAATAGTTTTCTCTTACAGCTGACTTTCTCCTGCTGTTGCATTTGTATTGTTTGTTTTTATTTCTGGTTATGGTGTACAGGACTTTGGTCAACAGTGTTGTTTTTAAAGTGCTTTATAAACAAAGCTGATATAACCAGAGAGATTAAACCAAATATATGGGAAAAGCCTAGAATGGTTCAAGCTGAATACTGAGTCATTTTTATATTTCAGGAGTTTCTACTGGTTTGTTTTCAAGCGTTTTCCTTTTTTTACTTTGGAATGTCATTTGTAAAGTTACACTGTAAAAAATGAACAGCAATAATCTGACTTATTTAGCCAAAACCAAAGACATATTTTCACCATTTTCTTCATACATTTATAAATGTCTGAATTCCAAACTAAATATTAAATTCACAAACTAAATATTTAATGTCCAAATTAAATATTTAATTAGAAAGCTAAATATTTAATTTGGAGCTAAATATTTAGGTATGCAGCTAGATTTTAGCTGCATGACTAATAAGTTAATATTTAACTTGCTAAATAGCTAGCAAGTTAAATATTAGCTAGCAATATTTAACTTGCTAGCTAAATTTTTTAGCTTATGACTTAAATATTTAGTTTGGAACTCAGACATTGTATTAATATATTTACAAATATATTAAGAAAATTGTGAAAATATGACTTTGAAAAATGAACACCTGCATTGTTTTCTTTATCACAGGCTAAATAAATAAAATTATTGCTGTTAATTTTTTACTGTAGCAAACAGCACTCCATAGCCTTCACCTATAACAATAATTAGGATCTCCCTATTTTAATAAATTAAGTCTTAATTGCTGGGAATGTGGAGAAAAGGGTTTAAATTGGATTTATCTGTGTCTTTACCTTTCAACAGAGTCTTCAGGCACGCAGTCTGGCCAGAATAGGCAGCATCATGCAGAGGTAGCCACCCGTCTTTGTTTTCCTTCAGCAGGCTGTGGGAGGAAGATGCTGCCAGATCCTTCAGGGTTTCCACGTCTCCGCGCCTCACGGCAGAAACCACCGGGTCAGCATCCCTAAAAGATTGGAAACACCAGAAAATTATGAATACAGATGGAAATTAAAACAACATCCTTCAGTATTTTACATAGATTCCACTTATTCTGTGGGAAAAGCTGTGATGGTTGTGATGCGCGTTGTGTTTCAGGACAGCAACCGCAAACACCGAGCCACCTTAAACGCATCATCCGCTCAAACAAAGACTCACTTCGGCGGCTCTGCAGATCCTCCGCGCCGCGGATCGTCTCCGCATTTACGTCCAGCGTTTCGGAATTGCGATAAATAATCGGAGTAGCTGAATTTGGTCATTGTTGGCGGCGGATTTGTCGCAGCGCCGCACAGGGCGCAGCTGCTGCCGGATTATTTTGGGAAAGAGGCGGCGGGCGGCGGGCTGACGGCTGCAGCCTTATATGTCAAAGACATCCAGAGAGATAAGGCTGTGAAGATAACGCTGCTGCTTTTTCTTTCCAGAACAAGCCACCAAGTTTAAAAATAACACCTCTTGTGATTCGTGTCGTGCTTTTAAAAAGTCAAAGCAACTTTTTTTTCAGTCCACATTGACTTATAAATGTAAAACTATTCACCAGAATGACAGAAGCTTTTAAAATGGTGACAAAATACCGAGGCAAGGTGTATTTTATCTGTTTTATGGAGCTACATTGGGGCCATAAAGTTTGATCAGTGAAAAAAAAACCCCCCGTGT
>CAEFZX010001617.1:0-16465 GCA_903066825.1 Alfaro cultratus | reverse complement strand
AAGTAGTCAGTAATCTAACTAAGTTACTTTTTCAAGGAGTAATCAGTAATCCGATTAAAGTTACTTTTCCAAAGTAACTATGCCATCACTGTTTATAACCATTACAGTAATTGAAAATATTAAACACTCTGATCCAGTAAAACCACATTTATTACAAAGTATAAAATGCTGACGTTTATGAATATCAGGCTACTGACACAGACTCTTACTTTTATGGAGTCACAGAAAAATACAAAGCTACAGTCTAATTTTATTGATTGATTCTGTTTTGTCTGTTTTATTGTGTCCTTGGGTGTTTTTCACATTTAGAGAGAAGCTATGCAGAAAAAGTGCCTTAGGTCTCTGATTACAGTTACCAGGAACCAATATTCCTTGTAAAACACTGCTTTTGAATTCAGTGTGTTGTTCACATTTTTATTGCTTGTTTTATACTGAGTTTATCAAAATTTTCCACACATTTTTTTCTAATTTTTGATTAGTCCTGGTAAGTTTTGCAATAAATGTGTTTGGAGTCTTAGTTTTTTTTTTTCTTTTAAAACACACTGACATGTTGCTTGAATAGATAAGAAAATACCAGTAGTCAAAGTTAAGTCATTTAAACAGTATTATTTCCAATAAACTAATACGTACATTTCATGGCTAGTCGAGAAGTTGAATGTTATACTGCTTTATTCATTACAAATCTAGGTCTGATATAAGTATGGGAATATTTTCTGCTTGAAACATCGCGTTGAATCCAAGTTTAAACCAGCATCATCCAATGGTGCATACTTTGTACAAGTTTGGACCACGTTTGTGGAATAATGAATAGAGAGGACTGCCTACAAGTCATTTAACTTTAACCTGAAATCAACAACGTAATAGTCGGACATAATTGGGTAAAATTATTTTTACATAATGCTTTATTATGTGATCAGAGAGACAAGCTTGTTGGCTCCATTAAATCTAATAAAACCTGTTAAGTGTTCATGGTTCAAACTTGAATAACCAAAGCGAGCAGAAGTGAAACACTGTATTGTTCTAAATTGGTCTCACAGAGACATTTTGAAACTTGTGATTAAATAGCAGCTCTTATGTTTCACTGCTATAACCAGAAGATGAGACATAATTTTGTTCCCAGAGATTTCTTAACCTCTTTTGCCCAGAGTAAATGTTAAATGTTTTGAATATCCTGTTTCCGTTTTGTGCAATTCAACCACAATCGAGTTGAAGCCTCAGATGACCGTTTGGCTTTTGGAAGACGAGGTTGTTGACAGCAGCTGCTTTGTCACAGTGCAGCATTACTTGTATAATGGTCTTTGTGTGGTTATATGTTTATTATAGTGAGGTCACTACTTTACCTAAATGCCACTTGTCCAGATTCAGTAATATCTTACAAATATTACTGATTATTTGTAAAATATTCAAATGTGCCCAGTAGCCTCTGTAATTTAGAACAAATTTGTTATTTTAGTCTCACCAACTATGATGTTTTCCCCTTTTTATGAATGAAATTAAATAAATTAAACAACAAAGTGTTTTGTAAGCATTATTTGGCAGTCAGTGATAAACATACAAAGGCCAAAACATCTCTTTGTAAGTTTATTTATTTCTGCTGTCACTGAAGTGACCATCTACACACAATACAAACACTGCTACTGGTGACCTTGTTGTTTTATCTTAAAAACTTATTTTCCTCCTACTTCCAGTCATAGGAAGAAGGAGGAACTCAAGTTTTTTTTTCTCCCCTAACTCAGTGATTACACAAAAGTCTTCATGTTTAGAATTAAGATTAATGACAATCAAACAGTCAAAATATATTTAAACATCCAAAAGGTTACCAAAGCACTTTACAGAGAAAATAAAACATGAAGTCACTATAAAGCCAGAGAAGTCAGAAGCTGGGAACAAAATGAGCATTTTTGCACCATTTTCTATTTTTAATAAAATAAAATGTCACAAATATTGTTACATATTGTTCCTTGATTTGTATTTTATTTTCTCTAACGTTTTAAATGTTTTAACCGCTTGAAAACCAAAGTGAAGTTCCTGGGTTTTGCATACAGTTTTGGCCAATGAAGTGGATTTTGAAAATAAGCCAAGGTGCAGACGCACACACATACACACAATAATAATGAACTGTGTATGCTTTTAACAAATTAAAAGCATATAAAAGGGTCACATTGCCATTTATTAGCTGAGCTTTGTACATTTAGATAGTATTAGCAGAGTCAAAGTGATGATGCAATGATGACAACAAACAAACACAACTACTGTCAGGACAACAGGAGGATCTGACATCAAGTGACTAAAGGAGAAGCCCTCGCAATGGGGACTTTGATTACTGGATGCAACACAGGTGTGTAAATGAGCAGACAAGGAACAGGTGTAAGAAGACCAGGAAACTGAAGCACTGAGGTAAAAGTGACACGAGTAATCTGAAGCGCAAGAAAAATGAGACAGAAGACGCAACACTCAGAGCTTAACAGATCATGGTGACAGTCAAATCAGTTTAAAAATGTGGAAACATAGAAACAAAAATCACCTAAAATGTGCGCCGGGGCATCACAGTGGCGCTAAGTATAAGAAGCCAATTTGAATAAATGAGTCTTAAGTTGTGAGATAAAAAGCACCAGATCATCAATTTAGCATAAATTATGGGGATGTTTTTTCCACATCCTGGGAGCAGCACTGGCAAAAACAATGACCATCCAGTTGTTTGTAACTTGACCATGGTGAGGTGAAGTAATTGGAAGACCTATCATATTATAAAGAAGAATGAAAATTTCTGAGACTGGGGTGAATATTGCTTACATACTGTAACTAATAAAGACTAATAATTATTTATTCAAGTCTATTTATTTAAGAGACCTGTCCATGAAACAACTACAAATGTCTAAAAGTCAGCTGAAACTTGCACCATCAGCTGATTTAATTATGAATGAAGGGAAATACTTGAGTGAGTGTTTGATATTGAATCTAAATGAGAACAAAAAAAAACAAAAACATGGTAATTTAACAATGCTTTGATAAATATTTTAGTAGTTCTCCCAATCACAATAGTAATATTTTTGTAACTCTGCTCTTTGCTTTCCTTTTAACCTCAGCTTTTTTGTGCCCTTCTAACTTATCTGTAATGTCCCTCACTTCTTGTCCATTATCTCGAAATCGTTGTGGAACTTTCCGTCTTGACGTCTCGTTAATGATGAAGCACTCTCATGCATCTTTAAGCACTTGACAGGAATCTTCCACAGTGAAGTCTCAGTTTGTGCAACACAGCAACTCTGACAACTTATTTTTTCTTAAATCCACAATGTTACAGGTTTGATATTTCTCTGGATTGAACATAAATTTGGAGTAAGACATTGTGGAAGTCAATCTTTGCCCAATTTTCCCCCTGAACTTTAATGTTTTAAATTCATTGTTACCTGTGTCAGTTGTAACTAAATTGGAGGTTATAGGTGTTTACTTTCCTCATTGCCTTGGGTACACATACAAAGGCAGGTGCTGCTTCTCCCAAAACAGAGTTTCTATCAGCTTTACTGAGAAGTATTTTTGTTTCTTGCATTATTTGTCTCCCAACTGGACTGGGACCTGTTGCATGTTGCATTCTTCAGGAACTGTTTTAGGTCTTCTTACATCTCGATGCAATGAGGCATGGGATCCCCCGTCTTCCTGCATATTTAGAGCAGAGTCTGTGCTTAAAGTTGCTGTAAAGAGACAAGGAAGTTCTGGATGGAAAATGCAGCCTTTTGTGGTATTTTGTCAAAGACATATCACAGACATATTAGGAAACAAGGAACTAAGTTCAATTTGAGAAAAGATAAATACCCGACAAAAGTCCATTGTGGGGACAAATTCTAGGAAAAAATACAGTTTTTGTTTGTATTTGCTTGTTTGATACTGAGATATTTCAGAGCTTTATGCAAATTTTAATATCACACCAAGAAAAAGACTGGAAAAATCCTAAAGGAGAATGTCCATCAGTCTTTTTGGGACCATAAGCTTGAATACACCAGCAAGTCCACTTTAGTATGGTTCCAAAAAATAAAAATAGAAAATCTCAAATAAAGGTTTTGAAGTGGTCATAGTCCTGGTCTTAAACATTTATGTTTGTAGACATAAGTGTGGCTGAATTAAAACAATACTGTACAGAAGAGTGACGCAAAACTCCTCCACAGAACTCAAATGACTGACTCCTGTTTTTACAAACGCTTGATAGCAGCTATAGCCACTAATGGTGACATAACCAGCCATTGTCTTATAAAATTAACTTTTTTAAGCTTTATGTCATGTTCTAATGTTATTTCCTCATCAAAAAATAGCTGTGTAGCTTTAATCGTTTGAAATGCGCTACCTATTTACCCAAAGCTCTGTCTTGGAGCTTCATTCTCCACTCGAACATTCAGCCCACACTCAAACACACACACACAAAAAGAAGATGAAATTTGTGAAGAGGGAAATACTTATAACAGTTAAGTTCTTAATTAAACTGTAATATAATGTTCAGCATTGGTCCAGTAACCCCACTGACTTTAAAACAACTGAGCTTTGAGTTAAATACATAATTGTGTAAACCTACTAGTTTTAGGGTCACTTTAGGGTTGACCCTAAAACTAGCGTCAACCTACAGTGACCCTAGTTTTAGGGTCACGACTGGACAAAAATGTCCAGTCGAGCATTTTTGTCAAGTGCATGACTGGACAAAAATAACCCAAACATTTCATTTCAGCTGGTACAAAAACAGCCACTGAAAAATTCTCATATTTTCTAATGATACTATTTTACACCTACGTAATACGGCAGTTTTACTTTTTTCAAAAATCTGTCCATTGCGATATGCTGCCCTCATGTGAAGACGTTATCAGCCCAGACATTAAATAAAATCTTCCATCTCTCAAGCCCAATTGCATCTAGTGAGTTTTTCAACTTTCAGTCCCGTTACCGTGGCTGCTCGTAAGGTATCATTGTGTCCAACAGTCCATTATGCTGACTAGGTGGCGTGTGAACTCACAGCTCCTGTTTCTTCATAAGCATCAATCACCCCTCCTTGTTTCACACATCTCTGTTTCACACAATAACCTTGAGGGCTCCATAGTGTCAGTACAGTGTAAAATGTAAAGTGAAAGGCTCTACAACTGAAGGTTCGATATGTTCTCTGCAGAGTTTACAGCCGACAGTGACTAGAATGACTTGGAAATATTCTAATGAGGAGGAGATTAAAAACAATTGCTTGTTCTACTTCAGCTTGAAATTTTGGAAACATGTTCAGTCATTGTTCATAGTCTAAATTGCATAACAATACAACAGTTGTAATGTGACAACACAATTCAGCACTAAAGTTGCATGTGAGTATGTTTTAATCTGCATTGCAAATGAGCAATTTCTTCAAGAAGTTGTTAAGATTGTGTTATTCATTGTGTTGCTCCCTGCTGCTTACTGAGTTTTTCTTCTGCTGGGGCAGCGACAGTATCATGCTTGATATCAAAAAACATCACTTATTTGTCTATTTCTTAAATCGGTATGCAACAATATGAAAATGTAGTTTCATGATTATCTTGAGCAGCTTGATCACAGTTATAAATATTAGCAAAGTTTTGTTAAAATGCGTTGAAAATATGACAAAAGAATTATTACAGTTGTGAGATAATTCACAAAGAATGAAAGCAACTGCATAAATGTAATAATCAAAATCACATAGCAGTATTAACCTCTATGTATTATCACATTTGACTACTGTGCTTAACTGCTGTCATGTAAAATATAGTCAGCAGTTTGAAACCCAAATGGAACTATTCGAGTCAAACAAAGTTGATCAAACTAAATATTTAATTAGCAAGCTAAATATTTTGCTATGAGTTCAATTTTTCATTTGAAGCTAAATATTCAGTTAGCAAGCTAGTTAGCCTCACACAACATATCTTGCTTCAAATGAAATATTTAGTTAGCAAGCTAAATATTTAGTTCGAAGTTAAACATTAAGTTTACCAACTACATATTTAGTTCAGAGCTAAATATTCTGTTTGTAGCTTCAAACTGAATGGCTTTCCAGATAAATATTTAGTTTGAATCTTTAGGTGACCTCTATCGGTGTCGAGGGACTAACAACAGAGTGAAAGTGGAGACACATTCTTACCTGAAAGGGCTCACAAATTGGAATTCATAAATATGACATTTCTAGTAAACAGGATTTAACTGGCTGCATACAAAATTGGAGTACATAACTGTCTG
This sequence comes from Alfaro cultratus, assembly GCA_903066825.1. Taxonomy (NCBI): domain Eukaryota; kingdom Metazoa; phylum Chordata; class Actinopteri; order Cyprinodontiformes; family Poeciliidae; genus Alfaro; species Alfaro cultratus. Next base: position 10,255 of record CAEFZX010001617.1, on the reverse strand, counting down.
AAATCTCAATATGGAATTTGATTCTTCTCTGCAAGATATGTTTGTGAATCATGTTTTGTTCAGTTGTTTTCTTTTGCAATATGTCAATAGCCAATTTACTTTTGTGTTATTCTGAACTAACAGACACCTGCATATAAATAATTGTTTATTAAATATTCATTTGACTGCATATTTACTTTAAGCTTAGCATAAAATAAAAATGCTGTGCTCTAAAGAGCAAAATTAACATATAGAAGCAGAGACGAGACAGAAGAATTAAAGCTGTGGTTTATTGCTTTATTAATACATAATGGCTTAGCTACTGTGAATAAACAAAATCAGTATATGATTATGAAAGAGAAAATACAACTTGTGTTTGGTTTACAAACATTCTGTAAATACAGTTTTTTTAATAGATTTTTAGGCCCACTGTCACTCGTAATATGTAAAGGACAGCAGCTGTGTTTGGAATAGCTGTCGGCTATATCTTTGCATATTATGCAAAGACTATGCTAAAACTAAAATGTTTCATATTACAATTGACTAATTTATAAACCCTTCTATCATTTTATTCAATACATAGTTGGTAAATTAGTTATTTACAAATTAGGCTGTGCTAGGTTTAAGTCAGTAACAATGACCTGTCCATTGCAGCATACAGGATGGGAAGCATCCTGCATATGAAAAGATCCACAGTATAAAAATATATTCAAGGTTCAAATAAACACTAAGCTAATTTTAGTCATCATTGCTTTTCAGTCAGATACCTTTTCTGACTCAATTCTTTTATTGCAGTAAATTTTGCCATTTGTGTTTCAAATAGGATGGTTATTGAAATGGATTATTGTGCTTTTTGTTGTTTTGTCTATGAAAAAAGAAAACATTTCTTACGCAAAAAATATTCAATAAGCTAATATATTTATATTAACAAATAAATGCTATTTTTTCATTAGTTAGCTATATTTCAAATGTCTTCAAATATCTTAAAGGTAACAAGGAATAGCTTAGTTATGACATTTTTTTTTTTTTTTTTTTTTTTTAGAAATTACAAACAAAAAATGCCAAAATGTTTCTTTTTAACAACCTGAAATGGAAAACTGTGAAGATGAATGCTTTTTTAAGTATCATTGTTATGCATGGCAAATTCAGCAGTAGACTAACATTATACAATTTAAGGCACTCCATTGGAATCCATAATGTGGAGCAAGATAAACTGTAGGTAGGTTTTTATTTATTTTTTTATCTCAAAGTAAGTGAGAAATTGTTAGAAAAACAATATTTTTAAGTAAACAAAGACAGCAGCACTAAAATAAAAACATTTTTCACAAGCAGAATTAAAGGAACTCTGTCAGCTTATTTTTTTAAGTTTTATTTTAGAACTTTGGTTGTATTAGGTAAGACCTGGCCATGCTTCCAATCAAAATAAGGTTATCCTTAGCAACATTTTAGGTTTGGCTGCGCAAGTAATGTTTTCAAACCAAAATAATATAACACAATTTGGTCAGATATCTGATAAGATCTTGATACCTTTGGTCAGTTTATAAAAGTGTGGGTTTTGCAGTAAAATTTTATTGTACGATGCCTTGAAAGGCTGTTCATTCGTAATGGTTTTTCAAAGGGTTTTATTGGGTGGGATTGGAAACAGTAACTCTTCAACTCTTGCTACACATTCACAAACAAATATAGACCTGGGCTTTAGTAGGGAGTGAGAATGTGTTGGTCCTTCTGGATGATGAACCTCCAAGTCCTCTGTTGTCACAATAGATTTTTATCAAGAATTGCCTGGACTTTGCTCCATCCATTATTCAATAATCTCTTACCACCTTTCCCGATACTGTGAAGAAAAGCACGTCTATAGCATGACGTTGCCAACACTGCAATTGAAATATAATGGTGCAATTTTTGCATGTAGGTGAAAAAGTTATATTTTATTCCAACCTGGTCAAAACAACATATTGTTTGATGTGTTCCCAATATGGCTTTTGGCATTCTGCAACCAGGACTCCTAATAGAGTCAATAATGTCCTTCTTCCAGCTACTCTTCCATGAGGACCAGATTTCCAGAGGATGACCGAACAGTCGACCTATCAACTGACCTGTACTGTGGATTGTTTAGGTATCCACGGTGTTAACATGGGCTTCTAGCTGCTTTTTTAAATGAATGCTCTCTTTGTATGGTCTGCTGGTTGAGCTGGATTTTAAGTGGTGGGTTTACAGTCTTGCCATACTACCTCTTCACAATTCTGCATTTCTGTAGTTTGTTTTAGTCCACCAGGTTTTAATAAAAATATACTGAGGCCTATAGTTGTAACATTACCAAATCTGTAAAAGTTCAAAGAATATGAATACTTTTGCAGAGCATTGTATACATTTAATTTGTGTTCATCGTTATGATCTTCACCTTTAGCTACATTTGACATTAAATGTCTCAAAAATTGTGTTGTAAATAAAGATGATATGTGCTTAAATGTCTTTTAACCAAAATAAGCTAAGATTATGAGAAATAGTGGCAAAGTTTATGAAAGAAATAATGTTAAAAATGAAACTGTTTAACACTTAATTTGCATCTTGAATGATAGCAAAAATGAAAGATTTACATATCTAAAACTACAACAAACAGTGCAGTTAACCTAAAATAGTGAAGAATGACAACAATTCCTAAACAATAACAGTGAATTTTCCGGTAAATCCACAAAGTGCCATTTTCATACAAAAATAAATAAATAAATACAAGAGGTAAGTCTGGTACACCCTGTTTGTTGCTATAAAACATTTTTTTCACCAAAAGAATAACTGTTTATTCAATCTTAAGTTTATTCTTTGGATCCATTCTTACTGAAATTTAATTCCTTTTATATTCCCTACTATTTTTGCTGCTTGATGGAAAAGTTCTTTCTTTTCCTCTGTCAGATACCATTGAGCTTATTAACTGAAGGATTGCTACCCTGTTTGGTACTTTCTTCCGCCTTTATGGCTTGTTCAAGAGCCTCTGTCATGGGAACCTTGTCCTCTGCTTCCGTCTCTCTGTGGTAGAAGTAGTTGAAGTTGGAGACAATGACAGGAACAGGCAAAGCAATTGTCAACACACCAGCTATTGCACACAGGGTGCCCACCACTTTCCCCCCAAGTGTGATTGGACACATGTCTCCATAACCTACAGTGGTCATGGTCACCACAGCCCACCAGAACCCATCAGGAATGCTGACAAACTGTGTGTCAGGGTCATCTACTTCAGCAAAGTAGATGGCACTGGAGAAAAGAATAACTCCAATGAAAAGAAAGAAGATGAGCAAACCAAGCTCCCGCATGCTTGCTTTTAGAGTTTGTCCCAAGATCTGCAGTCCCTTTGAGTGACGTGACAGCTTGAAAATACGGAAGACTCTGACCAAGCGGATGATACGCAAAATGGCCAAAGACATGTTCTGTCCTGAGCTCTCCTGAGGGGTTGTGGCCAGTTCTGTTATCAAAGTAACAAAATAGGGGATAATGGATATAATGTCGATCATGTTCATGAGGTTGTGGAAAAACTCACTTTTGCTTGGGCACACCACAAACCGAACGATCAACTCAAAGGCAAACCAAGCTATGCAGGCAGTTTCAATAAAAAAGAAAGGATCGGATAATGTTTTGAGCTTTGCACGAGCTAAAGAGCCATAGTGAGATTCTTTGGACTGGTTGACATGTTGAACCACTGTTGGAGAAAAGAGTTCAGTGTCATCTCTGAACTCTGGCAGTGTCTCCAAGCAGAATATGATGATAGATATGACAATGACCAAGACAGAAACCAGCGCTACACCCCGTGCTGCATTGGAGCTCTCTGGATATTCAAACAGGAGCCAAAATTGCCTATAGATTTCATTTTTAGGGAGAGGTATGTCAACATCTTTTATGAATCCTTCATCTTCTCTGAACTGTTCCATAGCTTCATGTCCGAGCTCATAGAATACAATTTCATCAGCAAACACATCAAGGGGAACATTAGCTGGTCTTCTAATTTTGCCGCCAGACTGATAGTAATACAAGATTCCATCAAAACTTGGTCGATTCCGATCGAAGAAGTATTCATTCCTCATTGGATCAAAGTAATCCATCCTCTTAAAGGGGTCTCCAAGAAGTGTTTCAGGGAACTGGTCCAGTGTTTTGAGCTGTGTCTCAAAGCGAAGACCAGCTATGTTGATGATGACTTTCTGGTCTCCATCATCCAGCCCTCTTTTATCTGCAAACAGATCCTCACAGCACTCCTTCGTGAGCCGACTGAAGATTGTTTCACTTTCCTTCAGGCCTTCACTGTTTAACAGCAGCTTCCAGTTGGAGATAATGCTGGCACAACTACTGCGACCCTTTCTGCTTGGTGATGGCATCACTGGTGAATGAGGTACTTCCAGTGTCTGCATTGATGGAATGGGTGAAGATGAGGTGGATTCCCAAATGTAGGAGGGCATTGGGCTGTAATGTGAAGGGGTGGAGGAGAGTTGATGGGGTCGTAGACAGTTATTGATGTCAGAGCTGTTTTGCTCTGGAGGAACATCCACTGTGAGAGCTGTTGTCTCATCAGCATAGGTGTCAATCTCATCCTCAAGGGTGACATTAATGTCCTCCAGGCTCTCAAAGTCAACCAGGGCCAACTCCATTGCTGGGGTTCAGCCAGTGCAATGCCTTAAAACTATCAGAATAAGAGAATCTTACACTCTGAGTAACAGAGGGATAGCTCAGTTGTCAAAATATGTAGCAGCATCAGCCCACCAGAGTTGAGTCTCTAGGAAGTCTCATAGAACAAACAGGAAGCCATTGCTGTTCTTAGCTTTCCTTCAACACCTATAAAAGAAAAGACAGAGTAAAGAGAATTTGTCAGTTTTGATTAGTTTTTAGAGACATTTTATACATTACCTTTCTTTTTTTTTTTTTTTTCTCCGAAGAGTTTTTTGCAGTGCTAGTGGCTTGCATTTTCCATGACAGTAGGCTGACAGGAAGGGGGAAGGAGAAGGGGAAGACATGCGGCAAAGGTCGCCGGGATTGGGAGTTGAACCCGCGACGTCCGCGTCGAGGACTAAGGCCTCCAAACGTGGGGCGTGCTAAACCCCTGCGCCACCACATTACCTTTCTTAAAGTAAGAATATTATCATATCTAAAAATCATTATTTTATCTTTGATTGTTTCATAGAAGATTGCCTTCGTTTTGGAAATGGCATAAAAGAAGAATCAGTAGCAAAGGAAGAAGTCAATCTCAAAGGCATAACTTTGATTAAGAATACTTTTCAACGTATTTCTACAGCCTTTTGAAGTTGCAATTATTGACCTTAGGGATGGATGTTGCAGTTATTAGCACTGTTGTCATGTGCTCTTTTTCAGTAGTCTGGTTTCCTCCTAAAGTTTATAAACCCGCACATTATGTTAATCAGTCTCTCAAAGTGGTCTTGAGAGAGTGTGTGAATGTATGAATGATTGTTTTTCCTATGTGTGTGTATTGGCCTGAAAAAGAATGGTGACTTGTCCAAATCGTACCCTGCATCATGTTCAATAACTGCTGTGGATAGGCACCAGTCCTTCTGTGATACTGCAAGAATAAGGAGATAAAGACAATGGATGGAAAATCATTTTGATAAATTTTAAGAGGTGTTTTAAAATTTCTGAACTGAAGAAATACACATATTTTCATGCCATAAAAAGTGTTTATTTGAAGTTTTCATCAGGTCAAACATTTTATATCTTGTAATGTAAAAATCAGTAAATAATCAGACAAATATTTGCTAATTATTTTTCACTTTATATAAGTTTGTAGTAGTGTACACCTGTGGACCTAAAAGGGAACATAAGTGTACCCTTTGCAGTGCCCTCACTACAAGCCACACAAGGACAGGGTAGTGCAAGGTAACCATAGCTTTGCATAAATTAATGCATAATTAATTGGTGTAAAGTAATAGCATGGGTCTCCCTTCTTCCAGACAAGACATTTAAACTGCACAATGCCATGTAATTTCCAGAGGCCATGATACTGGAAACCTTTGTCATTTGTGATTACACTTAACTACCCTTGATTGTGTACCATTTAACTGGTCTAAAAAAGGCATACAATAGAAATACTGAATGTAACTTAGTTACATTCAGTTGATTGTGTAATAAAATGGCACCATGTCCCTGGAAATACATAATACTGCTCCTTTAAGTGACTAAATATGTGATTGAGATGTCTGCAGATGTTTAATTAAAGACTTCAGAGCTGAATCAACACCTAAAACCAGCAATGCTGATTCCAGCCCTGCTCTGCAAGAAATAGACAAAAAAGCAAGTGAATGAGGAGAATGACATGGAAATTGTTGGGAAGATAAATGTGGGTGGAAGGACCGGGTGGGAAGAGAACTGTGCCGCAAAAAAGGGAAAGTGACAATGAGACAAAATGGGAGCTGTGATGTGGGTGGATGGATAGACGGGATGATGAGAAAGAACCTCTGGCAAGGAAAGAGGAATTATTTATCACAAGGAAGGAAATATAAAATGAATAGGGCATGAAGGAAGCAAAAAGATTACTATCACAGGATATAAACACAAATATTCTGTTTTAATATTCCAGTATATTCAGGATTAACAAACATGTTTGCTCAGTTCTAGAAAATCAAATAGCATTTCATCTTTTGAAGTAACGTCTTTGAAAATGCCTGCCTTTTCAATTCTGCTGGAAAAGATTAAAAGGGAAATCAAACCCTCACATTCAGATCCAGTTACATACAATCCTATTTATTTCAAAACCATGCAAATAAACTAATCCCAATGCCATACGATCTAGTTTAAAATCCAATTTCAGTCAAATCCAACCCAATAATATTCTGGTACTCTATTCCAATTATGTCATAAATTCAGCAAGTAATATTAGAATTAAACAAAAATGGTGTGAATTTAACATCTGTCTATATATAAAACAGTGTGCTCACAATGACTATATAGTCCTATTATTAATAGTTAAATATTATACTGACCTCAAGCTCTGCAAGACTCAAAACACTGTACTGAAACAAAGTAAACAAAACTTTTGAAAAAGATTTGGACTACAACTAAGAAGCAAAATACACTATAAAATGGAAATGCATAAAAAATTTTGGAAATTTATCCCAGAATGAACTTAATATACTTCACAGTGTAATACGTGTTGTGCTCACATAAGTGGTTCCTCTTTGGACCTCAAGGACAATCTTGTAGAACACCCGGCACAGTTTTGTCACTTAAAATTGGTCATTTTCACCCACAAAGAAGGAACTAAATTTTGAATCATTTCACAGAAGTCTTGCTGACCTCAAAGAGGTCAGCAAGACTTCTGTGAAATGTCCTTTTTTGAGCATCAATTTCAGAGAATAAACCTAATAATAAATCTTTTAAACATGTTGTAAATCAGAGAAGTGCATAAACAACACAGATTTTACCTTCTTTTAAAAGATGCTCTCCAAATCGGGTCTTTGCGATATGGTAGAAAATTTCAACAACTATAGAAAAATACAAGAATTTTCTGTGAGTTCTACTTCTCCTGCAACTTCCTTCTACTCTTCTGCTTTAGGCCAGAATGCTTTATCTTTCTTGGACTACACTGGGTAACCTTATGCTGAAGAAGAAACTGGATCTGTGGTAAAGGCCAAACAAACCTACACACACGCATGCATGCATACACACACACACACACACACACACTGATAAACACACAAACCCGCAGTATTTCTGTGACATGTGTCTATGTATATTGATGTGTGTCCACACATGTTAACATACATACACACAGGAATAGACATATACCAGTGGACGGCTTTCTTAGATTTTAAATGGCTAGCAGTGCTATTTTTCTTATGAAGTGTGAGTGGTATCTTGTTTGGACGGAGTGCCTATTCATGCATGTCATATGCTTTCTATCAGTGATCTAAATGATGTGCTCAAGACCTTCTAGACTGGAACGATCCTCAGATTTCTCAATGCTTGACTCACTTACCTTACACACACATGCCCCTGTCGTATCAATATCTGACTTATTTACAGTATCACAATGAATATTTAATATCTTACTTCACAATGCACTTGTTCAATACTGGAGGGTAAACAGAATGATGGAGCTCCCTTTACACAGCCTTTCACTTTCAACACGTCCTTTATTACCACTATCTTTAAGCCTTTTAACTGCCCACCGTGTCTAAGCTGTGTATCTTTAGAGCATAAATCTTTAATGACCATGAGTCTAAATTACTGTTTAAAATGTTCCAACATTAAATCGGAGAAACTGGGTATCTGAGCTCTTAAAGGGGTCTCTGGATATTTTTTGGCAGCTAAATGTGAAGGATTTGGTATTATAATTCAATCCATTATGATCTTCTGAACATACATCTGTTCTCTCATTGTAGAAATTATTTGCACAAAATGGTATGTATGGAAGCTGAGAGTCTAAATTTAAAGGGATGATGTGTACACTAAGACACATCAAGTTATCACTAATTATTTTTATATATATTTTTAACTTAAAAAAATATATATAATTTTTCTAAAAAAATATGTAATGTTCTAAAACCTTCAGCATCTTTCTGTAAAGATTCTGTAAAGAATGTCAAAAATCCCAAACTACTTTGTAAAAATAATCCAGTTTTTTTTTAAAGTAAGTTTGTAGTCAAAATGTCCTTGAATCTTTCAAAAACACTTAAATTATCAATTAAATTACTCATGTTTACATTGATTCTACATTAAGATATTTAATTGGAATCCTGAAAGCTCAAAAAGTTGAATAATTGTTAAAAACATTGTGTCTTATGCTTTGCACAGTAAAACTTACCGGATTACGCATAAAGTTCCTACTACAAAGAATACACTCAAAAAACTCAAATATTTCAGTAGTTTCTCTATCAGAATTTTATCAACAACATAACTTCAAAATTAAACTATACCCTCAATAAAAATTACTCATATTCTGACAAATGTAGCTGTGAAAATTTTTTTATTCACGCAAGAACTTTGTTTCTGATGGATAATGAGAAAGGTAGTCTTCAAAAGATAATAAAACCAAATGAACTTATCAGTGCTGTTTAGAAAATAAAATCTCCTGAGTTATAAAATCTCTTATGACATCTGATCCACTAAAACAACCCCACGCCCTTTACCCTTTTCTTCCCTCCCAGTGCTGGACAAGGATTAAAAAACTCCATATTGATAACAATACAGAAATCTAGGTTAAAAAAACAAAGAAAAAAATATGGTGATGCATCCTGAGCCGAGCTGTGCACTTCAGTAAGCTATCCCCTGTGAATTTATTACATATGGGTAAACACAAGCAGATGTTCTGGCAAATCTAGCTTAAGCCAATCCCTTGCTGGCTGGTTTGCTTAAAAATGAATATATTCGGTACTTAACAATGTCAAAAGGTATCCAGTTCAAACCGGATATTTACATATACTAAAAAAAAAGTCACAAACACATTTTTTTCTCACTTTACAAAGTAAGTAGTGGCTTATTCACTGAAAGGCCTTTCAGCCCACGTAGTTACAGGACTTGTTTCACAGTGGATAATGAAACTCTCTTACCAGCTTCGTCCAGCATCTTCACAAGTTCTCTAGCTTTTGTTCTGTGGTCAAACTGCACATTTTGGACCACAATCTGTTCACCTCCGAGACACAGAACCCATCACATTTATACTCGCATATAATTGTTTGAACAGATGAGCATGGTGCCTTCAAGAATTGGTAACTTGTTCTCTGGGGTGAACCACAATTGTGCAGCTGCGCAATTCTGTTCCTGATATCTTGGCTGATTTCTTTTGACTGTGTTAAAAAAGAAAGCATTGCATTTAAGGTGTGACTACAATTAACTCAAATGTGTCAGTTAACCAAACGTTTGTAGAAGGAAGCCCAAAAAGTTTAACCCAAGTCATACATTTTAAAATGTATGACTTGGGTCCATGAATTCAGAGGAAGTTTTAAAAAATAAAAATAATAATAATAAAAAAGAAATGTTCTCACTACGTTTTCTGGCATTTAGCAAACACAAATTATTAATTCTAACTGACCTAAACCAAGAAAAAATGTGTCAGATTTAGCTTGAGACAGCAAGAAAAAAATGTGTACATGTCTTTTTATTCAGTGCATGCAAATATCTGGTTTCAACTGTATATACCGTATTTTCCGAACTATAAGTCGCAGTTTTTTTCATAGTTTGGCCGGGGGTGCAACTTATATTCCAGAGCGACTTATGTGTGGAAATTTACACATTATTATATCATATCACATGTTATTTTCACACTAAACCGCAAGAGGGCGCTCTA
>CAEFZX010001616.1:0-23934 GCA_903066825.1 Alfaro cultratus | reverse complement strand
GTTCAGACCAGTTTAAACAAGTTCAGAACCGGTTCAGGCCAGTTTAAAAAAAGTTCAGATCAATTCAAACTGGCTTAAACTAGTTTAAACCAGTTCAGACCAGTTTAAACCGGTTCAGGACTGGTTCAGACCAGTTTAAACCGGTTCAGACCAGTTCAAACCAGCTTAAATCAGTTTAAACTAGTTCAGGCCAGTTTAAACCAGTTCAGACCAGTTTAAACCGGTTCAGACCAGTTTAAACCGGTTCAGACCAGTTCAAACCGGCTTAAATCAGTTTAAACAAGTTCAGGCCAGTTTAAACCGGTTCAGACCAGTTTAAATCGGTTCAGACCAGTTTAAACCGTTCAGACCAGTTTAAACAAGTTCAGAACCGGTTCAGGCCAGTTTAAAAAAAGTTCAGATCAATTCAAACTGGCTTAAACTAGTTTAAACCAGTTCAGACCAGTTTAAACCGGTTCAGGACTGGTTCAGACCAGTTTAAACCGGTTCAGACCAGTTCAAACCAGCTTAAATCAGTTTAAACTAGTTCAGGCCAGTTTAAACCAGTTCAGACCAGTTTAAACCGGTTCAGAACCAGTTCAGGCCAGTTTTATACCGGCTTAAACTAGTTTAAACCGGTTCAGACCAGTTTAAACCGGTTCAGACCAGTTCAAACCGGCTTAAATCAGTTTAAACTAGTTCAGGCCAGTTTAAACCGGTTCAGACCAGTTTAAATCGGTTCAGACCAGTTTAAACCGGTTCAGACCAGTTTAAACCGGTTCAGAACCAGTTCAGGCCAGTTTTATACCAGCTTAAACTAGTTTAAACCGGTTCAGACCAGTTTAAATCGGTTCAGACCAGTTTAAACCGGTTCAGATCAGTTTAAACCAGTTGAGACCAGTTTAAATCGGTTCAGACCAGTTCAAACTGGCTTAAACCAGTTTAAATCAGTTTAAACTAGTTCAAGTCCAGGCCAGTTTAAACCGGTTTAGACCAGTGCTGACTGGTTCAGGAACCTTGGTCCTGTGGTCCCGCTCCGTACCTCGGCCGGTGTCGGCGGTTTCCCAGCGGCCCAGACCTCCACAGCATCCAGGACAAAGTCCTCGTCGGCCGACAGCTGTGGGTTTCCGTACGTCGTGCATTTGGGGCGAGCGCGGCTGTGACCGCGGCCGAAGTTGCTGTCCAACCACAGGCCAAAGTAGTCGTGTTGACCCCCCATGCCCTGAGGGGAGGAGGAGACCGTTACCATGGCAACCAGCAGATTGACCTCCCCATACCCTGTAGGGTCACCTGACAGAGGTAGACTGGGACTTTAACAAGTTAGTTAACATTAATTCATCACATTGATTTTAACTCGTTCAAAATTTTAACGCAGTTAGTGTCACTTTTGTTGTCTTTTTTTACATCCAGAGTTCTGAGCTGGAACCTTTGTGTTCCTGTGTTTCTGGTACACCCGTAAATCTGACGCACCTCAGTGCTAAATATGTTACAGCAGCACAGACGCTGCTTATTTACACGATTTATAGCTTAAACATCTGAGTGCAGCTCCTCCAGTAGCTTCAGCTGCTCATGAAGCCCCGTTGTTTTCAGCTGCTGCTGACTTCCTGTCTGTGAGGTCACAGCAGTGCCGGAGCGTGAAGCGGCTCCGCTCCACTGGGCCCAGTCTCACCAGTCCGTTGGGCATCGTCTGCTGGTGCTGGTTCAGGTACATGAAGTGTTCGTTGTATCCTGTCGCCGTGTAAACCCTCAGCGTGGGGAAGACCGAGAACAGGAAGCATCTGGAGTCACCTGCTCACACACACACACACACACACACACACACACACACACACACACACACACACACACACACACACCATCATGCTTCTGTCCACCATATTCAAAACAACAGAGCCACTTCCTGGCTGTGTGGCTTTCTGCCTCCAGCTGAGCAGAGCCAAAATGGCCGCTGCCGGTCTGCCTTCATCAAGCGGTCTGGTCCAGGAAGTCCAGCTGGTAACTTCCTGTCTCTGCTCAGCCTCCTCATGTTTCACCAGGAAGATATTTAACATGCACTACGAAAACTATTCACCCCTTCTGTTAATTAATCATGATCAACTAAATTAGTCTTTGTTGACTAAGAGACAGGAGAGGACAACAGGTTACCATGGCAACAGCTGCTGGTTCTTTAGCAGTCGGCTTCAGAGGCGACGACATTCTGGACTGGCCTAGTTAAAGCCCAGATCTGTTCGGTCCTCTCCAAGCGTTTTAGCAGGAGGACGTCCAGATGAGTCCAGAGGTGCTGATACTAAACACCGACTCACTTATGAAAGTTTCTTAGCTCATAATTGATTAGTTAAAGCAACAAAAGGGTTAAAACGTTTCGTAGATATTGAAGGTAGACATACCTTTACCTACATTCTTTTATTAGCAGTAGCCATATTTAAAACTCCAGCAGCAAAATGGCCGACCTTTAACCCGGCTCTGCTTCTTTGGCTTTCTTTAGTCTCAACAACACAGAAGCTGCTGGTTGTTGAATAGAAATGCGACTCATTTTTCCTGTTCCTGTTTTTAGTATTTCTCACGGTGAGGTCAGTTAGTAAAGCGCCTGGCCACCAGGGGGCGCACTGCAGCCAATTCAACAATCATTTCTCAACTTGACTCTGAAAAAGAATCATTTGTGATTCTTTTGGAGGCAATCTGGTATAAACAAGGCTGCAGTCGTCATGACAACCATCAGTATTAAAATCCTTTCCAGGATCAAAGTCTGGCCAGGTTACAGGAACTGATTCATCACTTTGTTCTCCTCACCTGGTTGCTGGGGAAACGGAGTGGCTGGAAGAGTAATGATGATGATGATGGTGACTGCACTGCTAACAGAACCTAAAGCGGACCCAAACCGGATCAGCATCTCAGCATCTGAGGAACATCTGGAGCTCCAGAGTCCAGCTGAGGTCTAAAAAGTCCTGCTGGTCCCAATACCAGGACCGGTTCTGACCCGGCGGGCCTCCTACCCTGGAACTGGGGCTTGTGCTCCCAGGCGGTGGAGGCGTAGCCCCCGAACACGTGGCCCCGGCTGTCCCGCAGCAGCAGCATCGTGGGGCCGTGGTTCTGCAGAGCGGCAGCCATCTTGGTGAAGCTCTCCCCGTGCAGCTGCGTGGAGAAGACCAGCCTCCAGGGGGCGCTGCAGCCGTCTGGCAGCTGGGGATAGAGGACACGGCGGGAAGGTAGCTAGGTAAGGCTCGGCCCGGTTCTGACTGCAGAGCACAACCACAACCAGAACCAGCAGGTTGATCCAGCAGCACATCTTTAACAACAGAAACAAGATCTATAACTCTAGATCTATAACTCTAGATCGTTCCTCTTTAATAACTTCAGTCTCTGTTCAGAAAGTTTTGCCAGCCCCACATTTATCTGATCTCAGCATCTATTCAGTGACTGAATTCAAAGATGTGTCCCAGTTCTGGTTCCGGTTCCGGTCCCGGTTCCGGTTCTGACTAACCTGTGGAGTCAGGAACATGAGCGTGGGGACGTCTAGCAGGACCGTCAGGTGGGTCCAGTCCGTGTCCCGACACGGCGGCAGCAGGGCCGGCGCCGTCCAGCCGCTCAGGGAAACGTCTAGCCCCTCGGCCACCAGAACCTCCAGGTACTGGGACACCTGGGAAACCCGGAAGACCCAGTCCTCCAGACAGGACAGGTCACAGGTCGCCGGGTCTGAGGACAGAAAGGGGCGGCGTCAGAGAGAAAGAGGCGGGGTCAGATAGAAAAGGGGCGGGGCCTTGGAGCGGGAGCTTACCCGATGGTCTGAGTTCAGAGGTCATCTGCTCGGCCAACAGCTTGACCCCCAGCGCCGTGTCGCCCATCTGCTGCGGCCTCCAGCCCTGCAGGCGCCCCCTGCTGGTCAGGATGTGAACTACAGCAGTGATCAGGTCCTCCAGGAACTAAGGAGCACAGCCGTGAGCCTCCACCCGACATCACTTCCTGCCCACCTCCCCTTCCTACTCACCGTCGCCACCTGCTGGCAGCTGACCGCCTGCGGCCGCCCCGCTGCATTGTGGGACATGGCCATGACCAGCGGCGCACGCTCCTCCGCCGTGCCCCGCAGGACGTCTGCCAGGAAGACCGTCAGATGCTCCCGGTCCGGCCCCGGGGTGGCGCCGGCCCGGCCCGATTCTGCCCAGCCCGGCTCGATGCTGCACAGGCCCCAGAACATCCTGGTCACCATGGCAACGGGCACCAGGGCCCCCAGGGACGCCTGCAGGACAAGAGGAAACACGCTTGCAGAGGGGACAACGCTGGACGAGACTCGGGTTCTACACCGGGCCGGACCGGGTCAGGACCAACAGAACTGGTTCAGACCAGTTTAAACCTGTTCAGACCAGTTTAAACTGGATGCGCCGACAGTTTAAACAGTTTGTAGTTTATGAACTACGAACAGATTGTTTATTTTATTCGGCTTCTTCTGATTGGCTGAGCCGCCGTTTAATTCAGGATGATAAATGAATTAAATTAAGGAGGAAACTTTCAAATAAACTTTGTGATGTAAAAATGAAATCAGATTCATTTATGATCAAAGTTCTTCGTCTGAACAGAATGAAGGTTTTCCATTTCTGTCCGCCAGGGGGCGTCCTCCAGCCATCAGATACCGTCAGAAGCTCATTAATATTAAACATGTCATCATGTCTCTGCTGAGGATTATTATTGTTTGTGCAGCAGCTGCAGCATTCTGGTGGACCCAGGTCAAAGGTCCCGACCCAAGAACTGTTAGTGGAAGGATGACCTCTGACCTGCAGCGCCTCCAGTTGGAGCGTCTTCCCCGGGCCGCCGGCCTGCAGACGCTCGAACACGCCGTCGATCACGGCCCGCTCCTCTGGACGGAACCGGGCCATCCGCTTCTGCACCATCACGCTGTCGCTATTACCCATGATGCTCTGCAGGGCCGCAACCAGACACTTCATGTGAGAACGAACATTTCAGCCTGAGGAAAGCAGAGAGAAACTTTATCTGTTTGGTGAAACATCAGCAGGAATGTGACCAGGGGGATCACGTGACCCCTCCTGCCGCCCTGGTCACGTGATCCATAGAGCCATGACTCCGCCTGACTTCCTGTTTACCAGCCGCTCCTTTCCCTCCCGACCGATCAATGACTTTCATCACCTGAGCATCCCGCACACACCTGCAGCTATGGGGGGAAGGTCAGACCCGCCACGCACCGCCACGCAGAGCGAGTCCCTCACCTCAGATCCGCAGCGGCTCAGACGAGGATGGTGGGGGGAGTGGCGCTGGGTCACCCGGCAGCAGCCAACCACAGGGCTCCGCTTCCCACTAGCCGGGCGCTAATTGGACGCTGGCGCTGGGGGCGGGGCCCAGCAGTGCTGCGTTCAGGAGCAGAATCAGGTCGGTTCGGTTCCGGTGTTGCTGTAAGTGGGTCAGCTCCTGTTTCTGGATCAGGAAGCAGCTTGAAGGATAAAAAGGTTTGATTAGGAAAAATCTTTATTTGATTTTCCTTTTTGATTATTTAAAAAAACATGAAATCTGCAGATATTCGGCTCATGTCGGCCTGCAGCTCCACGAACAGCCAGCAGATGGCGCAGTGTGTTGAACTGCCAGGTGGGAGCCGCTCTGCTCAACTATATGAATAAATAGTCTTTTAAAATGACAGTTTGGATGTAATTTACTCCAAATCAAGAGTTGTAGTTTTAATTTAGTGAAATTATGACACAAAAGAAGCAAAGAAACCTGGAAATGCTCATCGGTAAACCAAAATAAATCCCGCTAAACAGAAATCATGCGGCAGGATCATAAAATGAATCAACTTAAATTTACTCAAAAAAACACAAATTCATCATTCATTCACAAACCCACAAACTCTAATTATTTAGAAATCATTTCAGATGCTCAGCAGAAAGCATCAGCTGCAGTTCCTTCCTCCAGCAGCAGAGGGCGGCGTGGAGCCGCTCAGAGGAAGCCGCGGCACGGCGGGTCGGGCAGCAGCTCAACGATGCCTTATATGGGCATGAGATGCGGCGCGAGCGCTGAGAGCCGGCTGTTTCTTAGTGACGAGGTGTGTGTGTGTGTGTGTGCGGGGGGGGGGGGGGGCAAAGGTCATACATGCCCGGGGCTCCATCAGGTGTTGATTCAGCAGCAAAGTCCATTACCTGCATTACCCCTGATCCAGGCTGCAGCATCATGATGGGGATTATAGTATGTTGCTCCTTCAATAATCATCACCATAGCAACATAAAGTCCAAAGGAAAATAGTTACTGGTTCCACAGCTCCGATCCCACCAGCCAGCCTATCTTTGTCGCCATGGCGATGGCTGTTCTCTGGGCAGGCTCTGAGACCAGAACCAGCTGGACTCTGGAGCTGATCAGGTGATTTATTCATTTAGAGGTTGAATAAATTGCACACCACACTTTTCAGATCTTTATTTGTGGAATTAATCTTTCTCCTCCCAGTTCAAGTTTTACTTTTCTGTTTGCGATGTGAAAAGTTTAAATCAGACAGGTTGCCGGTTGAATGCCGTCCCAATAGCCGGCAGACCAAATTAAACCCAGTTAACCCAGTCAGTCTAACTGACTGCCTCCCTGTCGCGGAGCCGCAGCAGCTGATTGGCCGGCTCTGGCCCCGCCTCTCTGCAGGTGAGGACTGGCCTTTCGGCTTCCTGCCTCGTCTGAATCCTTATATGGTAAAAGTCTCTGCTGAGCCGCTCAACAGGAAATCCTTCATTTGAATGAGAAGCTTGAAAAGAAGAAGTGGCTCTCTGTAGTCGCTGACCTCTGACCTCCACCTGTCCAGAGGAGCTGCTGCTGATGGAGCAGGACGACATTCATATTTCTGATCGCGGCCGGATCGGAGAATTCTGCAGTTATGAACATGAGAATGATTTTCCACTTCCTGTCTCTCCTCCTGCAGCAAGTCAGAATCTGGACGACTGAGCAGATTCCCAACCAGGTGTGAGGAAAACCTGAGCTGCTCCCGCCTGCGACTCGTCACCCTGCAGCTAGAGCTGCGTGCAGCAACACGTTTCTGCCGAGTCGTTAGTCTTTCTGTTTGCAGACGTTTCCCACAACTTCCTCATTCTGGTTGTTCTGAGACAGCAGCAGCCCAGAGGATCCTAACCCCCGCACTACAGCTGCAGGATGCTAATGCTACAGGATGCTAATGCTACAGGATGCTAATGCTGCATTATGCTAATGCTGCATTATGCTACTGCTGCAAGATGCTACTGCTGCACGGTGCTAATGCTGCAAGATGCTACTGCTGCAGGATGCTAATGCTACACGATGCAATGCCGCACTATGTTACTGCCGCAAGAAGCAACAAAGCAACCATTGTTCAACTGATAGACAGAGACCCAGTTTTGGTTCAAGAACCAGAAAGGAGCAACTTTCTCCACAAAACAAGCCAGACTTTGGTTTGGGCCGGCTCCAGAACAATAGCCCGGCTTTCTGCCAGAACATGTGACTGCTGTGGCGCAGAGGCGGCCCGAGGAATGCAGCAACGTTCTGCAGGTCCTTGTTTGGACTCCCACAGGTTCTGCATACCAACATTCCCTTTGCATGCAGAGCTGCGTCTCTGACCGGACAATCTGCCCGTCAGCCCGCTAGGTACTGCAGCTAACCTCTCATTCTGCTGCAGTTTAACCGGGTCCTCTCTGCTTTGTGCTGGTTTTATTGATTGATCAGGCCGTGACACGGTTTGTCTTTAAAATGTATAATTTTTCAATTTATTTGGACGAGATCAAACAGAAAACAACCGTGATACAGGCATCCCGCTCCAAGTCCTACACAAAACAAAAGTACATAACAAAAAATTAACTTAATAAATCTATAAATAAATTGTATGTATTTAGATAAAAAATAAACAGCACACACTTCTCCCGCAGGACATGACAAAAGGGGGGGGGCCTCAGGGGTGCAAACATGTCAAAGACAATACCACAGAAGAAGAAATAAAAAGGAGGAGCTTCTGATCTTAAAGTAGCACAATTAAAGCAATGACAGAGTTTTTGAGGTATTTCAGTCAGGTAAGGAACAATACAAATAACCACAAAAAACACATTTTGTGTAATTATACAACCAGGTTACAGCAGCATTGGCATTAGCATGCTAACCCCTCATTCAGCTTAATGGACCCTTTGGACTGTAACTCGGGTTCAAAGGTCACTTCTCTGTGACCTGCAGGCCTGGAAATGCTGGAATCTGAACAGTCGACAGATGAAAATTTCATGGTTTTCATGGAAGTGAAACCAATATGAAAAATATATTTAGAGTTTGGGTTAGCTGCGTGCTAACAGTGTTCTATCTGTAGCTCAATAAGCAGCGTTGTCGCAGATCCTTCCTGCAGCTGTTAGATTCCAACCATCACTGCCTCCAACAAACTGCATTAGTATTCACACCCTGCAGTTATTTTTTTCTTATTGTCAATAATCTGTTGTCTTTAATGGTCAGAGTATTTTTGATAAAATTCAACGTTTGATGTTAAAATCCTCGCTGTACTGGATATTATTTTATTCGTTTTTATTTTTTATGTTTCATATTTTGCTGATATTACACCTGAATTTTCCTCCTGAGGAACAACTTACTGTTTTACTTCTCTGCTACTATTTCATGTGCATTTTTCATGTTAAAGTCATATTCTGTTCCCCATCCTTTGGATCATGAAGATGATATTTCTGTTAAGCTGTACACTATGATATTAATGTATTTATAAATGTTTGACCTTTTGTGTGACCTTGGTGCCAGCTACAAACCACAAGCAGCTTCATGACTCAGAATCCAACCTGTAAGATCAGCAAACATAAGATCTTAAAATGAGATTCAGACACACAGAGACGCAGAATCTGGAAAATCCAAACATCAAATTTTATTTTGAAATGACTTGTTTCTGTTTTCTTTTTTGCATGATTTTTTTTTGGAAAATCTTCACCAATGTTAAAAGATAGAAAAATGAAAACAATAAAACTCTTGTAGAAACTTATAAAGACAGAAAAATGATTCTTTCTCTTTATTCTTGGGGGCAGGGAGAGTTGAAACAGAATAAAACCAAGCGCCTAACATCCTGCAGGAGCAGCCAATCACAGCACAGCGTCCTCCAGCTCCCATGATGCACCTCTCTCCACTAAGGCCCGTCACCGTTTGCATGAACCGATCTGCATTTTCAGAGTGAGTCCTGAAGCAGCTGCTGGTCTCCATGGAAACACAGGAGTTAAAGCTAACAGCTAGCGGCTGCAGGCCTCTGAAGATGGACGCGGGTTCCGTCCCAGGTGAGCTGGTCCAGGTCAGAGGTCAGGCCCAGCTGAGACGGCGGCGTGTTGATGAACCTCAGAGGCGTGGATGACGGGTCTCTTTAAGGTGGCGATAAAACCTGCTTTAGTTGAGTAACAAACACCTAAATGTCTCATTTGCTTCATTTCTAATGAACAAGATGAAATGGGGTTCTACGGAGCGCTTATGGGTATCAACTATATTACTTTACAGGCTAGCTCCCTCCACAGGCTACAACTAATGGCTAGAGATTTAAAACAAGTCCAAACTAAATATTTTTATGAAGTTATAGAAAACATAGTTTGCTGTAAATTGTTGTTGCATGGAAACGTTCAGAAGAAAACTCTTCTTAAGCTGAAGACTCTCCTGCGATGAAGATAATAACCACTCATACACACTTCACAGAACCCTAGTCACATAAAATGAACTATCCCTTTAAGACCTTGGCGCTTCAGCTGTTAGCTTTGTCAGAGCATAAGCATTTTCAGCTAACAGTGTTAGCTTTACATGAAGAAGTGGAAGAAATGGCTGAGAATCACTTTTATAAGACCGATGGAAGCAAAATAAACCTAAGACTGAAGCTCCAGGCTGAATCCCCGAGTTCCAGTGCTAAGATAAGCTAGGCTACCATTTAGCGCCCACTAATCCCACCTTCTCCAGTAAAAGCTCTTCCTTTAGCAGGTGCAGAATGTTGTTTCTGGTACCAACAGGTTAAAGTGGGGATATAAGCACCCGGTAGACGACACGAAGCAGAAGGCGTTTCCTGTAGGATCAAGTTTTCATCAAGCGGTGTAAAAATCTAGGTTTAGTGGTCATCTGTGCTCTCTCCCTTCCTGAGAGGTAGCAGTCCCGCCCCAACACTCCCGCCCCCCAAACCCCGAGTCCAACCGCGCCCCTTTCCCCGACCCGGTTCCCTCCACTGGACCTTCTCTACTCGGCCTGAGCGTCGTAGTTGGCGCCGCCGGCCTTCTTCAGCTCAGAGCGCAAGTATTCCTCCTCCAGTTCCCGCGGCTCGCTGATCATGAACTCCTTGGCAAAGTTCTGCAGAGAACAGAGTTGCGGTTAAAAGGAACCTCGGGTGCCGACAAGCAGCTGGTTCTGTTCTGGGCCCGGTTCCCCCGGTTCCTACCTGCACCACGTCCTTGACAAGCGTCTTGTCGGTGCTGATCTTGGCGCGCTGCAGGCCGCCGACGCGCTCGCCGATCCAGGTGATGAGCGTGAACTTGGCCCTCTTGCTCATGGCGTCGCCCGTCGTGAAGCGGACGAAGCCGAACAGAGGGATGTCATCTGGGGACGAGGAGAACGTGAGCGGTTCTGCAGAACTCCGACCCAACTAACAGCAGTCTGGTGGTTCTGATCCGAACCACCAACTGGGTCCAGAAACATCAGAACCAGAATCGGATTCTCATTCCTGTTCTGGACCTGCCCTTCATTAAAACATCGTCCAGTTTGTACTAAACGCAGCGTTACGTTAAATTCAGGTTATTTCAGCGCGACTCGGTCCGAGTCCGAGTTCAGCCCATCAGAATCTGGATCAGAATCAATGGAAATACAGTTGATCTAGATTCAAAGCAGAACGATAAATAGCCGACACAAACTGGAGCCGGACACAGACCCGGTTCTGGTCCCGGTCCGGAGTCAGTTTTCTCCAGTCCTGCTCCTCCCCCACCTGTTGCTGAGGAGAGCAAAGCAGCGCCACCAGGAGTCTGACGGCGGTAGTGCAGGCTAACAGACCAGCCATGTGGCTCCAGAACCGGCAGAATCAAGCGAGCCGACCAACTGGACTCAGAGAAACAGGAACCTGGATCCAAGGCAGCGGTTCTCATCGGATCAGTATCAGGGTCAGAGCCAGAACTCCCTGGAGGTTTTCTGGAGAAACGACTGAAATATCTGAAGCAGTTTGAGCTCAGAGGTTCCGACCTGGTCCAGTAGAAGCTTCCAGAACCTCCGTGAAACAGCAGAGCTGCTCTCAGACCAGAATAACTACTGAACCGGGTCAGAACACCGAATCACCGGATCGGACCAACTTGTTTATTTCTATCACAGATTGAGGAAC
Source organism: Alfaro cultratus (assembly GCA_903066825.1). Taxonomy (NCBI): domain Eukaryota; kingdom Metazoa; phylum Chordata; class Actinopteri; order Cyprinodontiformes; family Poeciliidae; genus Alfaro; species Alfaro cultratus. The sequence goes on along the minus strand of CAEFZX010001616.1, from coordinate 12,650 downwards.
CAGAACCAACAGAACCAACACAACCCCACAGTCCTTAAAGGCATCACAGCCAGGAACTGTTTTCCTTTATTCAGCTCACACAGACCAGAACCAGAACCTCTAAGAACCTGGACCTCCTCCAGCCTTGAGGCAACGTTTCACATTTTGCTTTTCAAATAAAATAAAAACTGAAATATTCAAAATGTGAAAATTAAATCTAAGAGAAGCGCTGGAGACTCGCCGGTCGGGTTCTGGTACCGGCTCTGGAACCAGGAAGTGGGTTTAACATCCCAGACAGTTTGAGAAGGAACCTGCTCTGAGCTGAGCTGTCATCACTTCCTGCTCTGCTGTCATCACTTCCTGCTGCTCTCCAGGATCTGATTGGCTCCTCCCTCTCAGCGACTCGCTGCTAAATAAGGAGCTCAGAGACCCGAGAGCCGCTGAGCAGGAAGTGATGCAGCAGAACCCGGGTCAGAACCGGCGAGGCTGCAGCAGAACATCACCTGGCTCCCAGCTCCTCACCTGTGCACAGCTCCTTGAAGTCCCGGTAGTTGGCCCCCACGCCCGCCGGGACGATGGTGGATCCTTCGTACTTGAACGCAGCCCTGCAGGAACAGCAGCGGGTCGTTACTGCACCGAATCACCGAATGTCACCAATCAGATATCAGCTGGGTTCTGGTTCTGGTTCTGACTCCACAATGGGTCCAGGTGATGGTCGGGATCCCCCCCTGCTAGAATGGTTCCTGTGACGTCACAGCCTTCAGCTCCATGAATACAGGACAAAGTGAATTAGTTCTGCCCCGCTGGGCCTCCCCAGCACCAGAACCGGGCCGCTGGCAGCCGGAACCGGACCGGAACTGGGCCGCTGCGTTAGAAGGTGGAGCAGCAGGTGCGGTTCTTTGTTTCTAATCAAATCTGTGAATTAATGAGGCAGAAACGAACCGAGCTGCTCTAATCTTCAGAATCCGCTTTGTGTGACAGAAGCTGCTCAGATTTGAACAAAAACCAGTTTCAAGGTTTCGCCATGATTACATGAAATAAAACTAATCAGGTTTTACCAGCCGAAGAACTTCCAACTAGCGGATGGTTCCGATTCTGGCCCGCTTTATGTCCGTCACACATTTTGATCAGAGAATAAAGAGTAAAACGTGTTTTCTGAATGGACTCACCAGCTGGTCTCCGTGTTGTCGTCTCGAACTTGGTTGTAAGCTTCTCTGCAGGCCTCTTTATCGATCTGGGTCGTCATGGTTCTGGAGGAAAATACACCTAAATTGGACCGAACCGGGTTGAAACAGCAGCTGAGTGGAGCGGAGGATGCTGAGAGGAGGGCGGTGCGGGGCGGTGCGGTGCGGTGCGGGAGTCGCTGAGTTAACGGGACGAAGCGGCGCTTCTGCTAGAAAGTGGCTTCATTTCCTGGATGGGTCCACTTTATGGGCGTTGGTGCTGTTAGTCAACCAGGCTGCAGGCAGGAGACGCGATCACCTCCTCCTTCTGGCCGCTCGGCGTCTCCAGGGGGCGCTGGCAAGTTGCTCCAACACGCAAACACAGCTTCCGGGAAGGACTCTTCAAAATAAAGTCCACAAGCAGAGGAAATCTGGAGAGACCGATCCAAATAAAGACTCGGATTTATTAACAATTTGGATTATTTGAGCTGAATATTTGACTGATGATCATGATTGCACTAAAACGAAAACAGAATGAAAAGCTTCAAACTCTTTAATAATATCCTGATTATTTGTCAAAAAGCTGAATGTGAACAGTTTCAACTCAACTTCATGTTTATGATGAACTCCACAAAGACAGACGGTGAAACTACCAGTCAACAGAACCTTATGGAAACAATAAGTCGAACAATAATACATATACAATACATCCACCCAACATCTACACCACCCAACATCCACCCAACATCTACACCACCCAACATCCACCCAACATCTACACCACCCAACATCCATCCAATATCTACACCACCCAACATCCACCCAACATCCACACCAACCCAACATGCACCCAACATCCACACCAACCCAACATCTACCCAACATCTACACCACCCAACATCCACCCAACATCTACACCACCCAACATCCATCCAAGATCTACACCACCCAACATCCACACCAACCCAACATGCACCCAACATCCACACCAACCCAACATCCACCCAGCATCCACACCACCCAACATCTACACCACCCAACATCTACACCACCCAACATCCACCCAGCATCTACACCACCCAACATCTACACCACCCAACATCCACCCAACATCTACACCACCCAACATCCACACCACCCAACATCCACCCAACATCTACACCACCCAACATCTACCCAACATCTACACCACCCAACATCTACACCACCCAACATCTACACCACCCAACATCCACACCACCCAACATCCACCCAACATCTACACCACCAAACATCTACACCACCCAACATCTACACCACCCAACATCCACACCACCCAACATCTACACCACCCAACATCTACACCACCCAACATCAACACCACCCAACATCCACCCAACATCTACACCACCCAACATCTACACCACCCAACATCCACCCAACATCTACACCACCCAACATCCACCCAACATCTACACCACCCAACATCCATCCAATATCTACACCACCCAACATCTACACCACCCAACATCTACACCACCCAACATCCACCCAACATCTACACCACCCAACATCCACACCAACCCAACATCCACCCAGCATCCACACCACCCAACATCTACACCACCCAACATCTACCAAACATCCACACCACCCAACATCTACACCAACCCAACATCCACACCACCCAACATCCACACCACCCAACATCCACCCAGCATCCACACCACCCAACATCTACACCACCCAACATCCACCCAACATCTACACCAACCCAACATCCACCCAACATCTACACAACCCAACATCCACCCAACATCCACACTACCCAACATCTACACCACCCAAAATCCACCCAACATCTACACCACCCAATATCCACCCAACATCCACCCAACATCTACACCACCCAAAATCCACCCAACATCCACCCAACCCAACATCCACACCATCAACATCTACACCATCCACACCAACCCAACAGTCACCCAACCCAACATTCACTCACCATCCTCCCCACCCAACATCCAAACGTCTCATCAAGAGGTCAGAGGTCACATGTGGGGTTCCCCAAGGCTCCACAGGACCCCTCTGATTCAATATCTATATGCTCCTAATTGTTCAGGTTATAACAGGAAGTAAGATCAGTTACCATGACAATGCAGATGATACACAGCTTTGCATTATTATGTCCCCAGGTGACCTTTGACCCCATCCAATCACTGAACAGGTGCTGACAACAGATCAGATGAGTGGATTAGACAAAACTTTCTGAACAGAAGCTGAAGTTATTAAAGAGGAACGATCTATAATTCTAGATCTAGTTCTAGATCTAGAATTATAGATCTAGAGTCAGCACACAGCTTCAGTTTTTACAGCTGGAAACTAGAGATTAGGGTTCCTTTCTTCCTCTATCTTTTATTCTGAAGGGTGAATGAACCATTTCCGGTTCCGGCTTCACTATATCGGATCTGGTTTGATTTATTTCTGTTTCAATGGATCATATTCTGAATGTTTAATAAAAGCAGCTCTGGCCACAGTTTCTACTTGTCGTTGACTGTTAATTATTAGTAAAAACATGCGGTTGATTTCAGCCTGAAAGCGTCATGCAGCAGGAAGTGCTGCTTCCGGCCTCCATCACTTTCACCTACTGTGTGGGAGCAGCACCGGCAGCATTCTGCCCCCTGCTGGTGACTCGGGTGTCTGCAGCTCTGATGCTGACATGAAGCTGAGCTGAAAAACCTCTTCAGTTGATTTAAACTCAAAAATCCCAAACAGAAATTATCTGTAATCAGATGAATTAAATGTGCTTTTGTTGTTTGATTTTGAGTTTAGGTTCAAATGACATGACTTTGATGCATAAATCAGGATAAATTATCTTGTTATTTTCTGTTTCATTCATTTTCAACCAGAAATCTTCAGCTTCATATTTTCATTTTAACGGTTCAAAAAATAATAATTTAGATTTAAAAGAGGTAATTAAGATGTTGCCATAACTCAGATCATTCAAATATCTTTAAATTCTCTTCAAAGAGAATATCTTTGTGGATGGGTAGGACGAATCTCCAGTAGCAGTCAGTCTGAAGAGGCCCCTGACTGAAGGCTATTGCTGTTTGCCAGTCTCATGACTGTCATGGCTCCCTAACAGCTCAACATCAATAGTTCAGATATTATCTGAGCTATTGAGATGCTAATCTGCTGCTAACGATTATAAAAAAAGAAGAAAAATGATATATTTGATTGACACCAGGAGGTCTGACAGGAAGTTGACCTCCTGACACAGTCTTTCAGTCAATCTGAGGACAGAGGTCAAAGAGGTCAGGGAGTCACTGATCCAGGTGAATGTATCAGATGGGACAGCTGGTTCTGGTTCCATCTATCCAGTGGCGATCAGAAAGAGTTGTGGTGGGGAATCATTTCTAAAACTTCAATATTTATCATCATGTTAAAAATAGTAAATTTTGTTGAAGTTATGAGAAATATGTTTAAAGTTCTAGCAGATTGTCATAGAAGCAGGATTTTCATGTTTTTAATCTAAATTTAAAAATTCATGAATGAGAGTTTTCATTTCTAATGAGGGTTTTATTTTACAGTGACAAACTGTTAAGATGCTGGATGGAATAAATAATCACAATAAAAGTCGTGTGGAAATATCAATAATAAAAAATCTGATGCCGTGAGGAAGTCAGACTGACGAAAACCACAAATAACTTGTCGACTTCCTTACCTCATTGGCCCGGTCCAGTGGACTCAGTCAAAGTCACATCAGGGTTCAGGGTTCAAGGTTCAGGGTTGGGACAGAACGGCCCTGGGTCGTAACTTTACATCCAAGATGGCGGCACTGGTCACTGTTGAGGCATGCTGCTGCTAAAATGTACGGCTACAACAAAACAGATTCTTTTAAATGTGAAAAATGGAACTAAAATGGAACTAAAATGGAACTAAAATGGAACTAAAATGTCCCTTTTAAAAGAAACTATGAATGTTGTGACTTTATGAAATGTAACAATAACTTCATCAGGAGCTCTGACATCAGTTTTCTTCTCCTCTAGTCTGAGAAGAAAACATTTGTTTAAAAATCATGATGATAATAAGAACCAAATAGCTTTCTATTCCACTCCCACAAAAGTTTAAGATATTAATTTCATAATTATGTGTAAAGTTTTCCCTATAATAACTTTCTGCAAAAGAAATTCAAATTAAATATCAATTCATGCATTTTGTGACATTTTGAGACAATAAAAAAAATTCAGTTGAGAATTAAAGATTTTAGAAAGATTTCAAAAAGTGGATATTACACAAGAAATCTATTCTATATTTAAGTTTTAATATAATACAATTTAGTCTTCTAACAGGGGATGACGAGTTAAATAATGATATATTTAATCCTAAGTTTTATTCACAAATACTGCTCTCTAAAAATCAAAATTAAGGTGAAATAATTTTATTTTAGAGAGTGCTTAAACGTTGCAACGTCACAAAAGCCCAATCTTTGTACCAATATGTTAATATCTTAATTTAAGATTTGAAATTTGTCTTGCATTTATGACATTTTGTTTTACTTTCCAGTGAGTTTGTAACTATTTTTTATTTCTTCTTTTTTCTGCTCAGTTTATCAAATCAAACTCTTTTTATTACTAATGTGCCTTATCAAGCTATTTTCTTAAAAATTTCTATTAAGACTCAAACAACAAAACATTGCCATAAATCCGCCTTTTAACTCAAAACGTCACATGCAGCAAGGAATTGTGGGTAATACAGTTCGCCAAAGTCCGCCTGCAATTACTGACATCGTTTTTAAAAGTCTTGTTAACATTTCTAGTCTTGAACGCTCACACAAAAAAGACAAAACTTCCGGTTGAAATATTTCATTTAGAAATAAAAGACAGGAAAAAACGTTCAGATTTCTTTCACAAAATAAATATTTTTTCTTGTCCTGTCGTCACGTGTGTAGTGACGTTTTACTCTCAATTAAATAATTTTTTTGTTTATTTTAGTTTTATGTTTTGATACCCTGTGGGCTGTAGTACACATCATAGACTGAAGGGGGCCAAGGATGGACGCTGCCTATATCACCATGGCAACAGACTTTGTGAAGAGAAACAAAACAAAACAAAAACCACAAATTTTCTTAGGACCTTATTTTGAAAGCCCTTAGCGGAAGTTAACAGTAGAGATGAGCTAACATGAAAACTAGCAGCGGGTTTCCTGCTCAAAAAGAAAATGTCCCGCTTCCCAGTGTGTCCCCGCCGCAGGTAAGGACTCTGTCTCCTCCTTGTTCGCTGTCTCCGTCTGTCTCTGAGTGTCTCCGTCTCTGAGTGTCTCCGTCTGTCTCTGAGTGTCTCCGTCTGTCTCTGAGTGTCTCCGTCTCTGAGTGTCTCCGTCTGTGTCTCCCAGGTGATTGTCATGGACGGTTCGGACCATCCGGGTCGGTTCTGCCGGGTCAGCGAACCATCGCAGGTGAGAGCAGCCCAGCTGCAGTAGATACTGGGGCGTTTCATGGTTTTGACTGTTGCATTCTGGGTAATGTAGTTCTCCAGTCTCCTCTGGCGTTTTCATGTTATCAGCTCATCATAACTCCATTCTCTCCACCACCGAGTGCAGCTGATTGTTGTTGGTTGCCATACCAGGTTCTGTCTGACCCAGTTCTTTCTGAGCCGGTTCCACCAGAACCAGTGCAGCAGCTCCAGGTTCTAACGGGCCTCTGCCTCCCTGCAGACGTTCCGCTTCCCTGACCAGGCCCTGGAGGTTTTGCAGGGCTTCAGCGATCAGCGCCAGCAGACCCAGTTCTGTGACGTGGTTCTGGTGGCGGCGGGCCAGCGGTTCCGGGCCCATCGGGCCCTGCTGGCCGTCTGCAGCCCCTACTTCCAGGCCATGTTCACCCTGGGCATGAGGGAGGAGCTGCAGCCGGAGGTAGGAGAAAACTATTCACACTAGTGGAAACACTCAGATTCTGATGGGACCGGAGGGTTCTGATCGGACCACTGCCCTCTGTGAGTTCAGAGACAAAAATCATTTCTTTACAGCAGAACCAAACAGACGTGTCCTAGTCAAAGTTTTATTAATCAGTTATTAACCGGTGGGGCTTTTCTGATGGGCGTGTCCCAGGTGCAGCTGGTGGGCGTGTCCTCTGTGGGTCTGGAGGCGGTTCTGGACTTCCTGTACAGCGGACAGCTGCAGCTGGACGGAGGAAACGTCGACGACGTGCTGGAGGCTGCGCACCTGCTGCAGGTGAGACGCTGCCAGGGGACCGGGACCAGACCTGATACCAGAGTCAGTGGGCGTGGCCTATTCAAAGCTCAGACTTCATTAGGTGTCATTGGAGTGAAATCTCCTTGTTTGATCCACCACCAGAATGTTCTGGTTCTGGTTCTGCAGCTGTGGCGAGCCGTGGATTTCTGCTGCCAGTACCTGGAGCAGCAGGTGAGCGAGGAGAACTACCTAGACCTGCAGCAGCTGGCCCGGTTCTACAGCCTGGAGCGGCTGGACAGCTTCATCGACCGCTGGGTTCTGGCCCGGTTCTCCAGACTCCACCTCACTCCAGACTTCCTCCAGAACCTTCCGCTGCACAAGCTGACCTCCTATCTGTCCAGCAGCCAGGTAAGGCTCCTGAGCCTCAGGTCCAAATGTTTGGCGCCGGTTCTGGAGACTCTGGTTCTGCCTCAGGTCCAGTACGACAGCGAGCAGAACCTCCTGCAGGCCGCTCTGCAGTGGCTGGGCCAGAACCCGGACCGGACTCCCCACGCCAAGCAGCTGCTGGCCCACATCCGGTTCCCCCTGATGCCGGCCGGAGACCTGGTGGGCTGGGTCCTTCCGGCAATCCGGGCCCAGCTGCCTGACAGAACCGGCTGCCAGCAGCTGGTGGAAGAGGCGCTGCGGTACCAGGCCCGGCCCTGCGCCCAGCCGCTGCTGCAGACGGACCGAACCGCGCTGAGGGGTGGGGCAGAGCGGCTGCTGCTGATTGGTGGAGAGGTACTGCCACTTTCCTCCAGACCAACCTGAAACGTGAGGTCAAAGGTTAACACCGGCCCCATCTGCGTCTCTCTGAGGTGGGCGAGCGCGGCCAGGAGCTGAGCGGCAGCATGTGGCGACTGGACAGCGAGTCGGGCCACTGGGAGATGCAGGCGCAGCTGCCTGCGCCGCGCAGCCACCACTGCCTGGCGGTTCTCGGAGGCTTCATCTACGCTGCGGGCGGCAGCGCCTCCAGGGACAACGGTGGAGACGCCGCCTGCGACCGGCTGCACCGCTACGACCCGCGCCTTGAACAGTGGACCGAGGTCAGAGGAAGTCCCACCTCTTCCCCGCTCAGAGCTTCCTGTGCTGACCCGCCTGTCTCCTAGGGGGCGCCAATGAACCAGCGAAGGGTCGACTTCTACCTGGCAGCCGTTGGCGAATCGCTGATCGCAGTGGGGGGCAGGAACGCCAGCGGGGCACTGGTGTCTGTCGAGTTCTACAGTCCTGCCGAGGACCGCTGGGCCTATGGGTCGCCACTGCCCAGGTTGGGATCCCAGTTTAGGCTCTTTTCCACTAGCTCGCCTCTAATCCTGGTGTTACGTCCCGGATCTGTCACCACCAGATTAATTTTCCAATAGCAGATCCGGCCCGGTTCTGCTCGGCTGTTTTCAGATTTTCGTACTTAGTTCAGGAGTAGAACCAGCAGCATCTAGGGCGCCAAACGATTTGATTGGCTGCTGGCCGCTTTCACTGAAAGGAGCAGGAGCACATGCGCTAAGTTTAGCAGCAGAATGAATTAGCTGCTAGCAGCTCTGAAGAACAAACAGCAGTAAAGACGAGAGAAACATGAAGCTGCTCAGCTCTCTGACCGCTGCAGTTCAGCACAGACGGTGTGAAACACCAAAACTACATAATGTAAACTTGTGATGTGAATTTTATTTATTTATTTTTTATTAAATTATAATAAAGCTTATGCATGGCTACTGGTTTACATCTTCTGACCTCATCCAAAAGGTTGCACATTTTAAAAAATAAAGTGCCAGAAAATAATTATAGTGAAATAATCAGCTGATCTGAAACTTTATCATTATGTTTGGGCGAGCAATGAATTTCTACAAGACAAAATGAACTAGAAAATGTGCATTTTCTGTGAAAAATACAGTGTGAATGTTGTATGCTGAATGTTTTTTGGTTAAAATCCAAAAAACTGTATTACTAATACAAACAGCACTACCAATATGGAGGAATTTTTATTGTGTCAGTTTTGGTCCTCCATATACCAATTGGTGCAGAAAAGTGCTTGCAAAACTGAAATTGAAGATCACAACAGTTTACAAGGTAAAATAAGCTAATAGGCTAAAACTAGCTAAAATACTAATGATCACATCTAGGCTAGCACTAGCGTGTTGACCTGCAGTAAGTAACATACTCCATGCAGAGTAAAAAAAAATTCACATAAAACCTGAAACTAGTTAAAATAATATTAGCTTAAAGCAGGGGTGTCAAACTCCAGTCCTGGATGCTGCTGTCCTGCAACCTTTAGCTGAGCCTCTGCTGCACCACCTGAATAGAATAATGACGTCATTAAGGCTCTGGAGATCTGAGCTACACAAGGAGGTAATGAATCCGTTTCATTCCAGCATTTTGTACCTGAGGCTCATCTATAAACTGAAGGACACCTGGCTTAAAGGGTATCATAATTATGTTTTTTGCTAGCATGATAGCTGACAATGCTAATTTTACTACACCGTCTAACCATAGCACATTTGCAAGTAATAATCTACTGGATGTAAAATGCTTAAACAAGATGTATGCAAAGTTACATGAAACTATTTTTTAAACCTAATCACTTTTCCACAGGTGTTAAAAAGCTGTTAACTGCCGAACCTCATAATGGCTGCTGTCTTGTTTTCTCCCTGGCGGCTCTGAAACTGCATAGTTGACCTGTGACATTTTATATTGTAATTCTCAATCCTGTCACAGGAGGGAGCTGTTCCTATTAGTCCATTCACTTCTATGGGGCTGAAAAATTCCTAAAAAGCTGAATATTACAAAAAGTATAAAGTTTATGAAGACCAAAAAAATATAGCCAGCATTATCAGAACAAACTGAATAGTATAAAAGTTGAATAGTAAAAATAGCACACAGGATGCAGAAGAAACCGCGCCCCAAAATATATCCGGTCTGTTCTGCACACCGACGGACTCTGAGGTTCTGCTTGTCTTCCAGGCCCACCTATGGCCACGCCGGCACCGTCCACCAGGGGGCGATCTACATCTCTGGGGGTCACGACTTCCAGATCGGTCCGTACCGGCGGGACGTGCTGAGCCTAGACCTGGCCCGGCCCGGCGAGGCGTGGCGGAACCGCCCGCCCATGTCCGTGGCCCGCGGCTGGCACCGCATGGCGTCCCTGCGCCACCTCGTCTACGCCATCGGGGGCAGTGACGACCACGCCGACACCGCGGAGCGCTTCGACATCCTGGAGGCCGAGTTCTTCGACCCGCGATCGGAGCAGTGGACCCGAGCGGCGCCGCTGCTGCGGCCCGGCAGCGAGGCGGGCCTGGCGGTCTGGGCCGGCAGGATCTACGTTCTGGGCGGCTACAGCTGGGAGAGCGCCGCCTTCTCCCGGGTCACGCAGGTGTTCGACCCGGATGCCGGATTCTGGTCCCGAGGGCCCGACTTGCCCATGCGCACCGCCGGCGCCGCCGCCTGCGTGTGCATTGTCAGGGCGGAACCGCCGCTTCCGGAACAAGAGAAGAAGAAGTCGGGCCGAGGAGGCAGGAGAGCATCGCCGCCTTAGTTGCGCCGATTCTAATGCTGTTGGGTCAGAACCACCGGAACCATGAGTTCTGCTCAATAACTTATGCACATTTTAATCTCCATTTAGAACCAAGTCCAGTTCATCTGCTGTACGTCTGCCGGTCGGGTCGGGTCAGGTCCACCCAGCTGCCGTTTAACCTTCACTGATCCTTGCAGAAATGCATTCAAGACTTTTATTGTGAAAGAGCAGAAACAGGAAACCGTCTTCAGATATATTTATAATCAAAGGAAGAAACAATCTAATCAGATATTTACTTTTAAAATGTTTCCAGGAGAACTAAAGCGCTGCAGATGGTTCTGTTCTGGAGCGGTCCAGAACCACGGGAAGGAAGCGGGTCGGGAGGTCCAGACAGAACCAAGGAGGTTTTGAAACCTTCTGGTTCTGTCTGGACCTGCTGCCAGGCATGGCAGTGACAGCTTCATGCTGTGTGAGCTGAATTGGGAATATGGTTGTTGGACCCAGAAGAACCACGGTACCAGGCAGGTTCTAGACTGGAGGAATTTAGATTTAGTGGGAGGGTATGTAAACATTTGAGCTTCTGTGTATCTGAGATAATCAACAGCAAATTCAAACATGGCTGCCGGAAACCGACATGACGACATGCCGGGTCGACGGTTCTGGTTCCAGGTCTGTGGTTCCTGTCGGAGGTCAGAACAGACTTTGTTTTTAAAAAAACAAACGAGTCGGATCTGGCGGTTAGTCAGAACCGACCAGAACCAGCCAGACTGGACCGTTACACTCCAGAGGCGTTTATGTGCTCAGTACTGTAATAAAAGCATCAGAACCGGGTTTTAGTTTCAGATCAGGTCACGTCGTTCTTCATCTTCATCATGCGGTCCTGCTGGCTCCGCCCCCTCCGTCACTCGAACGGGTAGTAGGGGTGGGACTTGATTCTGAGGAACATAACCACAGTCAGCATGTGGACCCGAGCAGCCGGGTCCGGTTCTGGTTCTGACTCACTCGTCCAGAGCACAGGCCTTCCAGCCACGGTCCAGGCCTCTCAGGGCGTCCATGTCGTCTTCGCCAAGGTCAAAGTCGAAGACCTGCAAGGATGAGGATGGGTCAGAACCTCAAGGAGTTCTGGTACAACCGGGTCCGTTTTCCCAGAGGAACCAGAGGGCCTCGCATGGCGGCGGCTCCGAGTCGGGGAAAATCTATGAAAGGTCGGCCTGCCTAGCGACGGGGTCGGCCTGCCTAGCGACGGGGTCGGCCTGCCTAGCGACGGGGTCAGAAGCGCGTCTCGCCTCTGGGTTTCCTCCCCGTCGCTCTCGGTGACTGAATGAATCTCTGGCAGGATCTGAGGAAACGGTTCTGGACCGGTTCTGTTGGGTTCTACCTTGGTGTTCTCCAGGATATGATGAGGTTTGTCACTTTTAGGAATGACTGGGATTCCCTGCTGCACATGAAACCTCAGCAGAACCTGCAAGGACACGATTCAGGTCAGCACACGCGCACACACACTGCAGCACACACACCCTGCAGCACACACACACACACTGCAGCACACACACACACACTGCAGCGCACACACCCTGCAGCACACACACACACACTGCAGCACACACACACCCTGCAGCACACACACCCTGCAGCACACACACACACACACTGCAGCACACACACACCCTGCAGCACACACACACCCTGCAGCACACACACACACCCTGCAGCACACACACACACCCACACGCACACACACACACCCGCGCGCACACACACACACACTCGCGGAAGCGCGAGCGCGCGCGCGCGAG
>CAEFZX010001614.1:0-10494 GCA_903066825.1 Alfaro cultratus | reverse complement strand
CAGCGCCCCCACAGGCCAGGAGGGGAACAGGTTGGTTTGACTCAGAACCACAGCAGCTGGAGGTGGAGCAGATGATGGAGTTTCTAAAGTTTATAACGTTTATAAACTTTGCTTTTGTCATTTGAACAGATGAGACCAGAGTAGTAGAAAGTTTTCCCATAATTCATTGCAGCATGTTTGGAAGAACAAGCACAGAATAACTTTTAGAGATTAGATCAGGTCGTTTCTCCGGGAGACAGCAGAACATTTTAATTTTAACTTTTAAACAAATCCAATCAGCTCTGAACTCGTATTTGATCACAAATTAAAAGTTTGTCGGACTGGAACCGAAGAACGCTGAAAGTTGGACCAAAGTCTCTAAAAGGTTTAAGGATGAAAATTAAAACTTAAATAACATCCAAGAGGAAATCCAGGAGGAAATCTGAACAAACACTGAGGACGATAGAAGAGCGAACAGACTGATGAAGATCTGAGTCCGTTACGTTGTCAGCAGCGAACAGGACAGGTGTGGAGATAACGGCTGAAACCAGCAGAATCAGGTTAACAAACTAAACTCTGAAAGGTTTCCAGGAATGAAAACAAGGAGCAGAATCCCATTAATCATCTCAGTAAGACATGACTGGAGGAGACAAAACGATTATTTTCTGTTTCCACATCAGATTCATGTCAAATATTATCACTAAAACAACAACAGATGATCCATATTTACCTGCATAGAGACATCAGCAGGTTCTGCTTCACCTGTCGGTGCTGCAGGTGGACAGATGGAGAGGCAGACAGACACACACAGGCAGAGACACACACACACACACACAGGCAGACAGACACACACAGGCAGACAGACACACACAGGCAGGCTGACAGGCTCTCACACACACACACACACACACAGGCAGGCTGACAGGCTCTCACACACACACACACACACACAGGCAGGCTGACAGGCTCACACACACACACACACACACACAGGCAGGCTGACAGGCTCTCACACACACACACACACGCTGCGTGTCGGCGGCTCTCGGCAGCGTTTGTGTCCAGGTGTGCTGGAGTTCAGGGGATTTCCCTCCGTCTGTTGGCTACAGAATCATCTCAGGTTTGGTCCAAAATTTGAATCAAAACTCTGAGCTGGAGGGTCAGACGAGGGTCAGATGAAGGTCAAACGAAGGTCAAACTCTGTCCTGGTAGAAGAACGGGGAGGAAGAGCTGAAGGAACGCAGGTGGCGCTGTTGAGGCGTCTGATTGGTCCAGAGTGTTTCCTCTGGGTTAAACTGGTTTCTTCTGGATGGTTTCCAGTCTGGAAGCTGGACAGGAATCTGAGTTTTTATGTTTCTGAGGATTTTTAGTCTTTGGAGCAGAAAGTTTCTGTTAATCCTCTCAGAGTCGAAGCAAATCATGAACAGTTGGAAATATTTGTTTTTGTTTTTGATAATATCTTTGGTCACTCTTTTCTGCTCACCATCATGGTCGCTCATGCTTCATCCGTCATGGTTTCCACTTTTCACACGTTTTTATTAAATATTTTTTACATTTTTATGGTTGCTTTTAGCTTTGTTTTGCCTTCAGCAGGGCCGGCCAAAGGCTTTTCGGGGCCCCAAAACCAAGATGCTTCATTGTTGCTAAGCTACTCTCTGTGTAGCATAGCTGCTAGCATTAGCATCGTTTGCAATTAGCTTACATCATACCAGAGTTTTTATAGCTGCTGATTTTAACTTTACAGGAGAAACAAACTAAATCACTTTGGTTTTGAAAAGCAGAGCAGTTTTATGTTTAACTATTTCAAACCAAAACCAGTTAAAAAGTTTACTATCTTATATTTCAGCAAATAAGAAAACAGATATTACAGTTCTTTAATTTGATGGTCTTGTTAGCATTTTAAGCTAATGATAATAAGCTCTTGTTGTTTCTCACAGCTTTATGTTTTTATTTTGTTTATCTGCTGGTTTTGCCCAGCAGCCATCTTGTTTAGTCTGGAATGCTGTGAGATTATTCCCAGGATATTTTAATGTGAGATAATCTTTAATCTGGAGCAGTTCTGATGTTTTTCCTGTGAAATCCGGTCCGGTTCAGAGTCTGGTTCGTTTTCCTCTGCTCCTCTGTGAAACCTCTCCGCCTCGTTAGTCCTCCTGTAATCCCAGGAGGCGTTCAGGGACCGTTGGTTATCAGCGGAGGGTCTTAACCTCCACTAAACACTGGATCAGGACGCTAAGCAGTGACGGCGCCTCACCTCGCCAAATCCCAGCCTTTTGCTGGTAATCCTGCTGTAATTAGGGGCTGATCTCTGCGGCGGCGGCGGCGGCGGCAGGCGCGGCGGCGGCGGCGCTCACCTGCAGCGAAGCGACTGAAACAGGAGGAGGACGGCGTGCGTCATCCACCTGAACACTCATCAGAGTGTAATTCAGAGAGGGATCTGCGTTAAAATCTGATATTATGGAGCAGGAATCATGAGTCAAGTGTTTGTTCGCCCACTCAGGCAGGAGAAAACGGCTTTGGAGGAAACAAACAGGAAGTGATGACGGGAGAAATTTACTTCCTCCAAACTGATCCAAGCAGCTGCTGCATCAAACTAAACATTTAGTTTATTTACACTTTACCTGAATAAAATCAGCATTCATGTGTTTCCAAAAGATAAAACCTGTAAAATCTTTAAGACACAGGTGGTGTGTTTTTAATGAGATTTATTAAAAAATTAATGATTAATAAGCTAAAATGTAGTTTAACCTGATTAATCTGATCAGATGGGAGAAATGTCCGGCTCTGTAGCTTTAAATGATTAAATTAGAAACTATAAGTTAAACTACAGAGCAAATTTAACATTTTACTCAAGAAAAATTAAAAGTAGTTAAATCTAAATTAACAATAAAAACAGTAAAATTGATAAAAGGTATAAAGTTACTGATCAAAACATCAATATTTTACGATAATGTCATCAGAAAGATAAAAATCTAAACTTATGTGAAAGTTCTGGTATTTTAAAGGCTGAAAGGAAAAAGACAGATAAAAAGCGTTTTATAAATTAAATTTTAAGCACCTGAAACACTTTTCCAAATCCATAATTTTCAAGATAAAACTTATTAAACTGATATTATTGGTCTGTTTCTCCCATTTGTCCTTAAAATGTTTTAGTTCTTCGTTCAGTGGAGTTAGAGAATCCAGCAATACTTTATAATAATGCCAACAATAATTAATTTCACTACATTATTCAGACACACTGTCAGCGCTGATGAACACTCACTCACCTCTGGATGCTACACACTTGAAACTGAGCGTAAAACTGACATGCTGACCTATTTTCTGCTCAGAGTATCTCATGATTGTGACCGATCTGCCATCATAAATGATTCTTAAATAACAAGCAGAACTTGCAGACCTCTGGTCCTGATATACTCGCTCTATTCCAACCACAGAACTTCAAGATGTCAGTAAAATGTTAGAGAAACAGACTCCGATGTTTTCTTGTTGCATCTTTGAGTCAGAGCCGACAGCTTTATCTTTACATTCAGTTTTTACCTGAATACCTGAACTTTATCTAATTTAGAAAACGTCCTATTTCAAACCCGACTGTGAACCTTCGTTATGAAACTTCTGACAAGACGAGCAGCTGATGGAGGATTTTCCCTCCACCCTGATCTATAGGCGCCGAGGTAAACCCGAGTGTTTCCTGGCTACTAATCACGCTGCATAATTTATGCTGACCTCATAACTAATGCAGGGGGCTGATAGGAGGCGCTGCTGCGCCCGTATATTGTTTCCATGGTGATCCATATTCATTACTGGACGCTCCTCGGGGGCAGTTCATGTTTCTGAGCGCAGACATGTTGTCAAACCAAATGTTTCTGAACCGAATCTCATTCCTCAAAGCTGCAGCAGCCGGTTCTGCACACAGACAGGAAATACTGAGGTACTTACAGGATCCTCTGGTTCTGGTTGAGCTGAGGTACAAACCTGCTAATGGTGAGATTGGTAGGAATATAAGAATATCAGGTTTTCTTTATTTACGTTACATTTTTTATTGTAATGAAGTAGAAAACAAACATTTGTGCTCAGATTCCCAACAGGCTTTGACCCGATTCAGTGGACAAACCTTCATCATGTGGGATCAGATTAGCGACATTAGCCGCTCGCCGTGTTTAAGGTTGATGTCAGTTTTCCATAGTTAGCATTAGCAGTTGCCACCGCTAGCTAAAATGTTAGCTGTGCTAACATAAAGGCTCTAATAAACATCAGTTACGCTAAGGCGCTGTATCAACATAGCATTTAGCACAAGCTAATGCTAACACACTTAGCTTCAACTGTGTTGATACAGCATTGTATATCGCCCTCAAGTGGACCACATTTGTAATTACACATCTAAGTTATAATGAGATGTTTTCATATCTTTTTCCTCACTCAGTTTTATTTTGTTCCAGTTTTTCTTGTTTTAACTGAAGTTACTGATGGAAAAAACAGAAAACAAGAGAACAGGAAACAGAACTGCTGCATCTTCACCCCCTTCAAAACAAAAGCATGAATATAAACGTCTGGCTACTTGAAGAATTGCTAACAGTTAATAATAAAAACTTCAAACTTTATTCAAGGGAAATTTTACATAACAATAAAGTAAATTAGCGCATTACAAAAGAAAACGCTAAGTGCTATGCTAAAAGTTAGCTCCACTGTTAGTGGATTAGTGGATTGAATTCTGCAGTGTACGGTTAGTTAGTTAGTTAGTTAGTTAGTTAGTTAGTTAGTTAGTTAGTTAGTTAGTTAGTTAGTTAGTTAGCTGTAACTTGTCCAGTTCATTTTAATCTTTAATTGAATCTTGGCCCAGTGATCCAGTTGTTAGAACATCAGTAATATATTTTTATTCTTTTTAGATAAATTTCTTGTACATTCTGGATTATTTCTGGAGTTTTGTATTTATATTCTGTTGTTTCTCACTGATATATTGCTGGTTTTATACTGGTGTGTAAGAGCTTGACCTTTAACCTGTAGGAACTGACTCCTTTAGTCTGAACAGATTCAAATATAAACGTTGAGCTGAAATCAGCTGCTGTCAGGAAATCATCAACATGTTTGTGGTTTCACACTTAAAAACTGATTAAAATCTAAGTTCATTCTAAGTGACAAACCCTCCTGAGTGTTTTCTGTAAATCCAATGGTGGTTCTTAAAGGAGACAGAGAGGTGACCTTTGCTGAGCAGTTTCTCAGGTCTGATGTTTCAGTAGAAACATCCATTTCCTGTTTGGACTCCCCGCGCTGCCCTGCGGTCGTGTTTACGTCCCGGAGAGCAGCTGCTGAGTCTCCATCTATAAATCATGGTGCAGGGAGCGGCTGAGGCTGCCAATAGTCTGCTGGCTGTTGCTAACGGTGACGGATGAGTGTGTAGCGGCGCGCGGCGTGGCGAGGCAAAGCGGCGAGCCTCCGAGGCTTTTCCTGTTAACGTCTAACTGCTTCGCTACAGCAGCTGTCTGAAACCGCCACTGATGGATGGACCGGCTTCCTGTTGGAGCTTTTATTCTGAAAGGCGATCCGTAACTCATGGAAACAAGATGAAACAGGAAGGGTTTAGTGGCGCCGCCCTCTAGTGGTCACAGTAAGCCAGTTTCAGAAACGTTCCTCAGATCTCGGTTGACATGTTAGCTTCTGCTGCTGCTGAACTTCCTGTTCCTCTGGATCCCACTGGATTTACCGAAGACCAGAGTTCAGTGAACGCATCGCTACGATGACGATGGTCAGGTGCAACGCTTTGCTCCAAGTCTGGACGTGTTTGTTTAATTCTCACGTTGAAGCATCGCTTCAGGAACCGTTGATGGAAAAAACTAAATCACTTCCTTTCTGGCCGGACAGCCACTGGTGGCTCTGAGCCTTACCAGAGGCACCAAACACCCAGCTGGGAGGTTACAGCAGGTGATGCTCTGGTGTGATTCTGTCTTAAATCCAGTGACCAACTGGTTGTACTGGTTTACTGTTCAGATCTCCAGCAGAACCAGTTCAGACAGGAAGCTGGTTTCTTCCAGCAGGAAGCTTCAGTTCCTCTGATTTATGACTTCCTGCTGATCCGCCGCTCCAGGAGCCGACGACGGCAAATAAAGACAGAAGAAGAAGAACGGAGGAGGAGTGGATCAGAACCGATCCGACGGGTCAGGAAGTCTGCTACCTGCGTGATGAAGAGGAGGGCGGCGTGACGAAGAGCCGGCTGAATGGAAGGAGACACGGGGAGCGATGGAGGAAATGTTCATGAGGAAGAGGAGGAGTGGGAGGAGGAAGACTGATGGAGCAGGAAGAGAAAAACGAGAAAAATAAAAACTAAGAACAGAAAGACAGCTGATGATGAGGAGGAGGAAGAGTTGATTTGATGCTGGAGAAACAAACTGAAATAAATCAGTTCAGATTTATTTTCCATGTTTTTTTCTGACTTTATTTTTAAATGTTTTTCTCACACCAAGTTTTGCGAGTTGCTTTCATTTGGACTCTGCAGGTTGTTGCAGGATCCTGACGTTTGATTGGTCGATGATTTCATCACCAGATTCAGAAACATCTTAATGTGATTCTTCCTGATTGGCTGAAACGAGTCGGGCTGCAGAAGGAAATGAAACTGGGAGTTCACCAGTTTTAACTTCATCATTTTACTTCTAAACCTTCAGGTTATCTTTCCTTTAGTCTGGTGATTTGAAAGTTCATTCTTTGTAAAACCAAAAGTCGTTAAAACTGATGGAGGCTAATAAACCGACCCAAACTCTGTCGTTAAACCAGTTACCGTGGAAACCCTGATCCACAGATTAAGACTCAATCTGTTCAGATGTAGAGCTGCTCTTTAGAGCCGCCCGACTGTCAGGATGGAAACTGGAACTCCAGTCTGACACCAGTAAACCTCCCATTACCAGTTAAATTGCCGCCTCTGCTGCTTTTAAGACGTGCAGCAAATAAAAAGCAGCTGCAGCACCGTAAACCTGGACTTTACTTACCAAACCTGAGATTTATGCTGCGGCCCGTTTCCTGTTCCAACAGATCCAGAGTGGAGCCGCCTGAGGAGGTTCTGATCCGTTTGGTCTGCAGACACAAACATCTGAAGGTTTCCCACTTTATTCCTTGTTTCTTCGGTTCTAAAGGCAGAAAGTTTCTGTTTGGTTTTAGTTTAATGGAATGAGAGGATTTGTTCCTGGTCTGAGAGACTCGCTTGGTATTAATGACCCTGAGTTTCCACTCCGTGTGACGGCGGCGTGTGTGACCACGTCGGTGTGTGTGACCATGCCGGCCACGGCGGCGTGTGTGACGGCAGTGTGTGTGTGACGGCAGTGTGTGTGATCACTGCTGCTAATCCAGATGCAGCCGCTCCAATCCTCCGTAACGACGCCACACACACATCAGGACAAACAGAATCAGGAGGAGAGCTTAAAGGCGGAGGAAGACGAGGAGGAAAGGAAGATTTCTAACTGTGACCCCTGACCCCTGGCTCATTAGCATACAAACCGCTTTCGTCGACTGCTGGTTGGTCCAAAACCAAAGCCAGGATGTGAAGCAGGAAGTCAGTTTGTGTTTATGTGCACAGAGCATTTCCAATCAACTCAGGTGATTTCTGCTCCCTCTGAGTGTGTCTATCAGCAGATCACACACCCACCCCCACACCCACCCCCACACACACACACACACACACACACACACACACACACACAGACATGTGGAGGCCGGCTCAGGTTACTCCCTCTCCTCTTCCAGCTCATTGTTCCTGCAGATTTCTTCTCAGCTGATCAAACAGAAACTTGATCAGAAAATTACAAATTTACAGACTTCAGCATTTAGAGGAAACAGAAAACTGCTTTATTATAAAATCACGTCAGTCGTCATGGTTACATTTATTTTTTATGCGATCTTTAAGCAAACTTTGACATTTCTGAGTTTCGAGCCTCTGGTAAGGCTCAGACCCACCAGCATGTTTCTGTCTCCCGTTTAATGCTTTAACTCTTCAGAAAAGCCGAAAATCACCTCAAACAATCGTAAAAACTTCTTGGCAAATTTAGGAAGTTATTTCTAATTTTTCTGTTTCCATCAACCATTTCTGATCAAATAAAACCTGCCGGTGGCGTTCCCCTCTTCTGTTCAGTGTCTACATGGTCACTTTGCTCTGATTGTTATGATCTATACTGATGACACTTTTCCTCTCTGCCACCACGTGACCATGGTTCTTCACAGTCGCAGACTGAGTGTATGAGTGAATGAAACGGTGAGGATTTCTTTATTTACTACAGAAAAGATTGAAGCAACTGATTCGGTTTCCAAAAATGGCAACGAGGTTTTAGGACTGAGTTAGACTTATCTGGTTATTGATCCATCTGGTTATTGATCCATCTGGTTATTGATCCATCTGGTTATTGATCCATCTGGTTATTGATCCATCTGGTTATTGATCCATCCGTCTCACTAACAGTAAGGTTCAGCCAATCTTACTGTTGGTGTCGGTTTCAGCAGGAGGAACTGATACCAACTCACTATAGCGGTTTTTATTCCCACTGATCAGTTCAGTTGTTCTCTGATCAAATAAAAGCTTCTAACTGATTTAATAAGATAATCTTCAGATCAGGACCTTGAAAGCATCTCTGTCAGTTTTTCGTTCTGTCAGCTTTTTGTCAGTTTTAGTTCCTGCAGGAAGCAGGTTTGTCTCGATTAGTCTTCGTCCCTCAGAGACAAACTGTCTTCCTCTCATCTCGGTCCCAGGCCGAACTCGCCTGAAATCCTTGGATTTACCCATAATCCTTTATTCCACAGAGCGTTCGCCCTCTGCTTTGACCCCCCGCGGTGCAGCTGAGGAGCTTTAGATCTGAAAAAATCAGAAACCTGCTGGAATATTGTTCCGCCTGAGGCAGAGTGACGGACAGCGCTGCAATAAGGGGCTTCGCTTAGATGATATGAAGACGCCGTCTGGTCCAGACCGGCGGCCATCTTGGTGTTTATAACCTGCAGACTGAGGACTCTGGGTTCGGGTCAGAGTTCGTTACATCAGAACTTATTTACTTAATGTGTTTCTGTCTCTGCTTTACTGGACTAACTCGTTTTGGGAAAGTCCAGATCCGCCTTCAGTGATTGTAAAACCTTTTTAGTGAAATTCCTTTAAAGGAAATTTTGCTGTTTCTAATTTGATCCTCAAAAAGCATCAAAACAACAGAAAACTGCTGGAGGCCTGAAGCCTGAAGCCGATACCAGAAGACGTTTGGAAACTTGTAGGTTTTAAGGTGTTAATCTGAACATCAGCTGGGTCAAAGGTTCAGGGTTAAAGGGTTTGTGGTTAAAGGTACCACAGAAGAGGAACTGAAGTCAAACGGTGGTGAAGTGGGATTCGTCCGCAGGCCTCCTGAGTTTCTTTGCTGGTGTTTTGTGTTTTTCAGCCGGCGCCGGGAACAAGCTGGGCTGGGCGTTCGGTTTGGGTCTGGAGAGGTTGGCCATGATCCTCTACAGCATCCCGGACATCCGGCTGTTCTGGAGTCGGGATGAACGATTCCTCAGACAGTTCAGGGTGGACGACATCCAGACGCCCGTCTGCTTCCAGGTACGGACACAAACCTCCAGACGGTCCTGTCAAAGTTTTCCTCTGGGAATTAAACTGAGATGAAGGCTGTTTATGTCAGAGCTGATCAGGTTTTAATATTCTGATAAAAACGGGTTTCATGCAGCATTGATTTGTTTTTATTGTATTTTCTTTCTTCATCATTTTCTTCTCTGATAAAACTTCTTTAGTTCTTCCTCACTGTCTTTATCTGATCACCGTCGTTAAACTGAGACAGGAGAGGCTGAGAGGTTCCTGTTCACAAATCAGAAACTGACCGTCCCCTAAGAGCCTGAACTCCTCCTGAATGTTTTATCACCGTTTAGCTGCTCATCTAAACCAGAAGATCAATCCACTTCCTGCTAATTTAACCAATAAGCAAAACTTTTAGTTTTTCATCCAATCATGTTCGGCTTCACCATCCCAACAAACCAACCAGAGGAGCGACGAATAACGAGACATGAGACTGAATCTGAGGGAAACGATGCAGAAAGACGATTGGTCAGGAACATTTAACCAGATTATTGGAAACACTGGTTGCTAGGACAACAGAGAAAGAAAGGCTGGGTCTTTAACTGGCCAACCAGTAACTAACCAGTCAGCCAACCAGTAACCAGCCTCTGGTTCAGTCCAGATGTTTCCTGGTTTCTTTAGTTTTCTTCTGTTTTTTCTCCTCCTGACTTCATGTTTAAAACATCTGAACAGTGGAGGGGCAGTGAGTGACCATCACACACACCGTAACACACACCGTAACACACACCCTGTAACACACACCGTAACAAACACCGTAACACACACACTGTAACACACACCGTAACAAACACCGTAACACACACACTGTAACACACCCCGTAACACACCCCGTAACACACACCGTAACACACACCGTAACACACACCGTAACACACACACTGTAACACACACCGTAACAAACACCGTAACACACACACTGTAACACACCCCGTAACACA